>JAAKEQ010000090.1:0-49647 GCA_014250555.1 Aspergillus oerlinghausenensis
TAGGAATCCCTAAATAATATAATTTTAGCTATAAAAGATAAACTAGGAGACTATTATATAAAGACTACTAGTCTATAGAGAAGGATATATATAGTAACTACTATTCTTAACCTAACTTACTAGATATAGGTATATAGTAATGATAACTAGATAGTATATAAGTAAGCTAAATATAGATAAAAGATTATTACTTATTACTAGGATAATTATATCTATCTTAAGCTAAAATAATAGAAAGAAGTAACTAAGGATTCTATAAATATTATTAAGATTAGTATATAATAGTCCCTAGTAATAATTATACTTATTATTCTCTAGGATCTTAATAGCATGTTTAGCATAAACTATTAATAATATATAATAATAATAACTCTTATAGAAATTAAATATTATCTTAATAATCCTTTATTACTACCTATTCCTAGAAAGGACCTCCTTAGCTATTAGAGAGATTTAAAAGATTATTACCTAATTATTATAAAGATAGCTAAGGATATACTTTCTACTTTTTTAACTAGTATTCTAGTAGAGAGGGTATTTAATCTAGGTTATAATATATATTATTATTAATAAGTAAAGATATATAGTACTATAATTAAAAGAGTAATAATACTAAAGTATACTCTTCTATATCTTAAAGATACTAGCTTAATAAGTAAGTATTCTCTTAATAAGTTTAAAGATATCTTATCTTAGGAGATAAAGAAGTATTATATATCTACTATAATAGAAATTACCTTTACTTTAAGTCTATAATTTAATAAGATAGTAGAGGAGGAAGTTATACTTATAAATATTCCTATAGTTATTATTAGTTAACTACCTACATAGGTAAAAGATAGATATAGATAATAAAATAAAGTTTTTCTTTCTTAATTATTACTTCTAATTATTACTTCTATTATTTACTAGATATAAGTAAGATTATAATAATATAGTATATTTATAACTTATATAGTACCTTACTCTATAGAGATTAGTATAGGGATTCTTATTTCCTAATAAGAGTCCCATCAGACTTTCTTAATAGGATGGGAATTCCTAATTATAATATAAAATAGGATGGGATCCTTATTATATTAGATAAATTTAATAAGACTCCCTTCTTATTTATTTTTAATAGGAAGGGAATTCCTAGTAATAGGGAAAATAGGAAGGGAAGAAGATTCCCTTCCTATCCCTAACCTTTAGGGACTCCCACAGAACAAAGATTTTAGGATGGGATTCCCATACCTAAGCCTAAAATAGGAGGGGAACCCAGAGTGGGATTTCCCATTCCCTTCCCTTCCCTTCCCAACGGCCAGCCTACTTAGGATAGATTAATCTTAGAGAGTTACTTAGTAAGAGTTCTGATTAGTTAACTCTAATTATTAAGGGTATCTATAAATATCTTATCCCTAGATTAGGATGCTGTAACTTTTTTAATAATATATATTTTATCCTTACAGGCTTAGGCTATATAGATTAACTCTTTAATCTTAACTATCTTAGATATTACTTTCTATACTTAGATATAGGTACTAAGGACCTTCTATATCATAGGATTAGATAATCCTTATATAAATATTAATCCTATAGACTAGCTCTAATTATCTAGAATAGATATAGTAAGCTCCTATACTTTATTAATATATCCTTACAGGCTTTTAGTTCCCTATTATAGTTCTAAAAGTTTTATTATAATATCTTATATCTAGTTACTAGGTTCCTGCTTAGGAAATCTTATATATAAATACTATACTAATTTCTTCTAATCTTTTTATTTAACTTTAGATAGTATATATCTAAATCTAAGAGCTATATCTCTAAGTCTAATAAAGAGAGTAGTTATTATTACCTACTTCTTTTCTTCTAGATCTAAATTTATACCTACCTATATAAACCTATACTAATTAATATAGAGGTTAATATCTTTACTAGGTTTACCTAAGAAGATGGGCTAATTTAATATAATAGTCTAAGGATGGTTCTCTACTTATAGTATAGGGTAATCTTTAAGTACTAATAGTAGTAGATTATCTAATAGTAATAATTATAATTAAAAATCTTCTAGTTCTCCTAGGGTAGAAGCTAGTAATACTATAAGAAGAGTAGCTATAGTTATCTATAGCTAATTAAGTAGGTTATTATTAGGTATATCTTCTTCTATTTTAGCTAGATAGTAAGGGTGGCAGGTCCACTCTAGTACTAATCTTAATAGGGAAGGTAGGTAATATAATAATACCTAAGGTTTACTAATATTACTTCTAGGGGCTGACTAGGCAGGTTACTACCCTAAGTAGATAGATGATAATAGGTCTATTTTAATAGATTACTAGTATAGTGGATGAAAATTAATAATAAGAACTAAATAGACTTAAAAAAGAAAAGATACTAAGATAACTCTCTATAAATCTTACCCTTAGCTACTCTAAGGATCCATAGCTGCTCACATACATGAGACTAAATAGGAAACTTAATTATAAAATAATAAGAAAGAAATATAAGATCTTATTATACCTAGCACTAGTCACTAAATAAAGATTATTTAGTTAGATTTAATAGAAATAGTTATATTTATGATGTTAATATTATAGATAATTCTTATTATTACATAAGTATAAAGAAGGCAATAGTAGGAAGGGTAGGGAATAGTGCTTAGTCAGCCTTGTTTATAATGTTTACTTCTCCTCCCGTGACAGTACCTACTTGTTTAGGTACAGAGATGGCATCGGAACCAATCCTTTTCTGGATCGTTCCATGTGTCTTCATATTTCTTTACAACGGTTATCCCGCACAACCCCCCAATACCCAATAGAAACCTTCCATGGATTTCCGAGGCTCGACGGTCATGGCGTCATGACCTGGCTCGACCAGGTTTATTGATTAAACTCATTTTATCTCGTCAGCCACTGACTTCAAATCGATCGTCCCACTTCTATCTGAGTGGACCCCAGCTATTGACAAAACTGCAGAGTGTAGGAAAATGCAAAATACTAGATGCTCAAAAAGGCCTAGTGACTATACGTACGGAGTAGTAATCAAACTATTGACCTCTAGTAGTACTACTTGAGACAAGTCCCACCGGCGCACGAAGGAGCGCCAAAGATAATGATAATCGTTCTCAGATCTCAATTCTCACATAATATCTCGAACTAAGGCTACGGAGCGGATACGGAGCGTGGCTGTCTATGGCTTGTAAGTGGCTCGTTCAGCCAGATCCATGTACCTGATGTTCCATGGCTCGGACTACCCTAGATGTCCATCTGGTATGATTGGTTGAAGGATGGGAATTATCTTCCAGACTTGCAAGCATGACGGTCTGGATATTTCTTTCTACGCACAGTAGGGGAGTTTTGACTCGTAATTTGGCTAATTTGGCTTTGTAAGTTCGTATGAATCTTAAAGTTCTCTTTGTGGCTGGGGTATAAAGGTCAGCAACATGTCCGGAGTAGCCGATAGCAGATACTCTGCTACTCGCTACTGAGAAAAGACTAGTAAAATATCGAGCGGCTATGTTGCATTCCTTTTGAATCCTTGGGCTTCAGAGTACCCACTCCGGGCGTTTCAGAATCTCGTCCGACATGAGCTGAATACTCGCTGGAGCGAGCTTGAGTCGCTGTCAGCCCGTCAGTGGCTGATCATTACTGTCTATCATTCCTCATGAGTGACGGGAGCTACTTCCGAGGCTCATATCATATTATTTCTGAATCCATCTGTAGATATGTCTCGGAGATGTCCATGTGTCCAATCTTGTGCTGTACAGTGTCTCGGCAGGATTAGCAGTAGTCCAGTACTTTATCCCAGTTGGACTCGCTCCGACCACATGGCCTTTGTGTCCCTAACAAAGTCGAGGGTATGTTGAGCTTTTACTTACCAGCTGTTAGGAAATGTTTCTTCAGTTTTCCAGAGTTCAGGTAGACTATTTTCCGAATTCTTGATTTAGCGTCCCACATCGCTTGTCTATTTGGAGTTAGGACTGCGACCAGCGCTGAAACTAGTTGAACTACAGGGGCCTGAGCAGACTAGATATGGAGATGTTCATGAGTCCGAATTTGGGTTACGGAGTAGAAATCTATCAATAGTAGTAGTACAGGGAGACGCTTGATTAAGAGCATTGATTTTACAGACTAGTATAGATGAACAGTGTCCGGGATAGCGTGGTCGAGACTACATATGGGGCAATTTAGAGAGGTAATCCCTCTGTTGAGTGATTTTCTCCTGTCTCTCCGATTTCCGAGAGATCCATGCTAACAATGGGACAATGGGGCAATCGGGCAACATACAACACAATCTCGATCGAATGCGTGCCATAACAGCTGGCTCCAAAGGGCCAGGAATATCTTCGGTGCCTACTTAGACATATCTCGTCTCTCATCTTGCGACATCTCGCGAATCCGAACATGAGCCATTGCCGAGAATCATCCAGCTGCCTAGCCATCTTGTGACGGTGTATACAATCGCGTCTCGAACAAATCCTCCCAACTATGAAGTGCATTGTTCTTTGCAGGATACCCGAGTCCGGTTCTTCCGTTCAGCCGCTCCTGCGTCTACGTCCGTCACTAGATTATCTTGAGAACGGGCCGCTTTCTTGTATATTCATTTGAAGTGGTCGAACTTCCAAGTACAGCCAGCTCTTTACAGGAGATTCCACTAGAATCGACAGTCCGCAAATAAATTAACGCTGCCCGGAGTAACTGCAAGATTTCCATCTGCAGCATCTGCAAGGCGTCGTAATAGTGTACCCTTGAGAAGGTCGTCCCTTTTGCAGCAGGGCGGCATGCAGGGGGGCGAAATGTAAATTGTTTCGATACTGACTTATCCAGACCAATAACTGGAAACCATCATGGCCGGGATGGTGTGTGCCCAATGGTCTCGAGTTCGGGGAAGTGATGTCGCTTTGCATGATTATACCCATCGAATTGTCGGACTCTTCCGTATCTGGAAGCCGACGTGAGGGGATACAAACGCTGTTGCTGTGACATCATCTCACATGTGCTGGTTAATTAATTGCGTTGACTACGGACAAACCACCGCGATTCGCGGTACTCAACACACATTCTGGGCAGTTGATGGTTATAGATAGGCCGGAGAGACAAGAGAGCATTACTGTTGAGCCTTGAGAGTGTTTTGCTTGGTCTCCAGCTTCATCCGATATCATCCTCTCCCTTATCAGCTGGCCAGTTGGGTGTGGTATCCCCTGGAATCATTCCGACGTCATGGAAACATTCAGAACAGCAGCAGCCCACCATCGAGAGTGCTACCTCGAACCACCCAACCACAGACTCGCATTGGAGCTTCTTTCCCCTTCGATCGCAACATCACCTAGGTAGCACACTACTGCGAGTTCACAGTTCGAACTATTTGAAAACAGACCCTGCTGCAAGCCGTCTGCTTGATTCGTCCTAGGTGGATAACTCAGGGCCAACTAACCACCTGTCCCGCTACTGTAGCTACCCCGCCAGAGCGCACTGTTGACCGAAAATCTGCCACCAACTCGCTCGTGCTCCCCTCTTCACACGCACGTCACAAACAAAGTTACAAACCCTTCCTGAGAGGCTGCAGCATATCCTTGTCCTACGAACCTTGCGCATTGTCCAAGCGACGAATTTCCACCATGACCGGCACATCCCCGAATCTCTACAGCTTTCCCAACACCGACGCTTTGGCCCTGCAGTTGAGGGCGTATGTGCTCCGGTGTCAGAACTCCGCCATCAATCGCCATAACACGTTCCGTGTCGCTGTATCGGGCGGTTCTCTACCAGCAGTTCTCGCCAAGGGTCTTCTTGCGCCTTCAAACGGTTCTCCTGAGGACACTGTGCGGTTCGACAAATGGGACGTTTTCTTCGCCGACGAACGTGCTGTCCCTCTTGACCACCCAGATAGCAACTACCGCCTGCTCAAGGATGAGCTTCTAAGCAAGATTCCCGCCGAAATGGGCACTCCTAAAGTGCATCCCATCGACGCCGACCATGTCAACGATGACACGCAGGAGCTTGCCGACCTGTACCAGGAAGAATTGATGCGCTCGTTCGCGGCCAAGGACAGCGTCAAGCTACCTGTCTTTGATCTTATTCTTTTGGGTTGTGGTCCCGACGGTCACACCTGCAGTCTCTTCCCCGGCCATGAACTGTTGCGAGAAAAGGATGCATGGGTGGCCGCGGAGACAAACTCGCCCAAGCCCCCACCAAAGCGCATAACCCTCACATTGCCTGTCGTCACACACGCCGTTAGTATTGCTTTCGTCGCCACTGGAGCGGGAAAGAAGGAGATCCTAAAGCAGATTTTCGATGCGGAGGAGGGACGGGAACTGCCCTCTGCGCTCGTCAACCACGGTGCTGGGGAAAAAGTGAGCTGGTTCACCGATCATGCTGCCATTGATGGGGTGTCATTCCCCAGACGTGGAAGCTTGTAGGCTGTTGTGGACTTATGAATGGCGTTATGTTCTATTTGCTATTTTTGCTTTTGAGAACAGTCAAGGGCGAAAAGTACCTCCACCTTTCACACGAGTCTTCTAGGTTTCCTGGCTGGCGTTACGGCCTAGAAATTGGATTAGTGCAGGGACAGTGACTTTGAACCGAGATTAGTCTTATAATGTGTTCATTCTCGATACAATATGAGTTCGTCGAATGGTTCTTTGCTTCATCTAGAAGTTAAGAACGACAGAAAAGGCTGCATAGACCGCGGTGAGGGTCGTGAAATGCGTAGGTTAAGAACATCGAATGTTTTATGAATGATTGTATACGGAACCTTTGTCGTGATCAAATTGAAAAATAAAATCATCCGTCCAGGAGCATGTCCATAAGCTCCAAGCATCAGTATCTCGATAGTCGGACAAATACTCCATACGACTCGTGGAGATCGTCTCCGCCAAGCTTCGTTCATTGTTAGTGTTTACAGATCATCACCGCGCGAAGCTGCGTCACTCCTGATCTACCTCACCTCCTAAGCCTTATACATATCCAGCTCAGACCCAGATACACACATATTGATCCCTCCGCCTGAGAAGTTATGGATATGATCTAAACCAATCGCAACCATGCCAATCCCCACGCGCTCCCTTTCTCTCCGCGGACAAAGTAAACAGGTTAGTGTTGCGAACCAGAACCAACCCCCTGTCCAACCAGCTACACAGTCAGTCCAACTCCGTTTTCATTCCCGCAAATCTACGTGGCTATTTCCTAGAACATCCTACTCACTATCACCAAGTCGACCGCAGGACGCACAGCAGCGAGCAAAATCCCGCCAGAGGGCGATGGCGATGGGTCCGCAGACACACACTCAAGCACAAGCGCGAGCACAAGCACAACCGATCGCAGGAAGAGTCTCCTCCCTCAGCGCAGTATCCCCGGTCGTGATCGAGATCCAGATGGTGCTGCTCCGGTGCGCCAGCAGCAGCAACTGGAGACACGGTTACAGCGGGGGAGTCGGGTCTTGACGAAGACGCCGGGAGCACAGAAGCAGCAGGAGGAGGGCCCTTCGGTGTCCAGCACAGCAGCGCCAGCCACAGCTACGCTGGCGAGTACTCGACGACAGAGTTTGATACGACCTAGCCCGTTGAAGACGGGGACAGCTACAGCTACAGGCGCAGGCACAAGGACAGGGACGGGGACGGGGACGGGGACGGGGACGGTGACGAACCCGGGCGGGAGGGTTGCTACAACGCCGAAGAGCGCGACGTTCAGCGCGCAGGGATTGTCGACCTCTCCGAGGAAACGGGATGGGGTTTCGTCAATGTCCCCGAAGAAAACGGAGATGCCGCCGCCGGCGCGGCCGACTCGGTCGGCGTCGATGAGACAGCCTTTGAAAGCTGGTACTGGTACTGGTGCTGGCGCCGGTCCCGGGACCCCGGCGACTGGGGTTAGGCATGTGCGGCACCGGAGCCAGATTGTGGCGCCGTCGTCGAGCCAGGGTCAGGTTTCCAGGAGGAGCGACTCGCAGTCTTCTGGGTCGACGTCTACGACGACCCCCGGGTTGGCGGCCGGGACGAGATCGAGCGGGCAGTTTACGACGTATCAGCAGCAGTTCTCGCCGAGGAAGGTGGTGAGACCGGCGGCTTTGTCGGCTGCCAGAGCGTCCGCGGATGGGGAGGATTCACTGATCCCGGCGTCGTGGCCGGAGATTGCGGCGCTTCAGACGGAATTACTACAGATGAGCTTGCTACATTCGTCGTCACTACAGCAGATGACGGCACTGGAGGCCGAGTCGGAGGAACAGCTACAGACCAAGTATGACGCGGTCGCCAAGACGTATCGCGCGATTGTTGGGGAAGAAAAGAAGCGCCAGCGGTTGCTGAATGGACAGGCCTTGAATCGCTGGCTAGAGAATGCCAGCGAACATGGTGGTCGCCCGAACTTCGCCGCGCAGATCCAGGCCTTTTCGCAGCTCGTGCAGGAAGTGTGTGATTTGACCGACAGTCTCGGAGGGAGGTATACGATGCTTGTCCAGGAGTTCGATGAATGGTTCCGGAAAGCGCAAGCGATCGAGAGCATGCGACTTCATCGACAACAGGGAGATGCGAGCCATGTGGTTTTCATTGATCCGCTCGATCGCGTATGGAAGGACGAGGTGCACGTCATGACTGTGAAGCTTGAACAGAGCTTGAGGCAGCTGCAGAGTCTGGATATTGCGGGCTACGACGTACCAGAACAAGCACTAGCTGATGCTGCACTTGTGCGCACAGCCAAGGGACTAGACGTGATGATCGCTTCGATGGTGGACGAGTTGAAAGCGATACGTAGGATCGAAGCGCAGATTGTAAGGTCGGAGAGGCAGTGGGTTAGTCAGCTCACAGCCAAATTGGCTGCAACCCATCCGCGAGATGCGAGGGGCCCGAGGCCTGGAATGTGGAGAACTGCGCTGTTGAGGTCATAGACGATTCTATTTGGATTTATCTGATGGATCGACCATGGAACCCACGGAATATGTGAGTATCAAGGCTCGACGCTCAGTAGCCAGCACTGTACCTAGCACCTCCGCCGCAGCCGTCTACTGGCAAAGAACTGAAATTTAACCATGGCTCATACGTAGGACGCTAAACAGCACACCCGTCGCTGGGAAAGGGATAGAAACGAGAGAAGATGGGGAAAACAGCGAGCAGCGAGAGAAACCAGTCAAAGAAGAGCTGTCTAGAGCAGGCCCACAGACAGAAATCTCGGGCAAAAGGGTTTTCACAATGACACCTTCAACGCATCCAGAAATGCCGTCTGTCGGTACGAGAAAGTGTCATGGACAGGGACGGGAAAACCAGTTCGGTTTCTCGTCTGATCCATGATCCCAACCCATCCGCATTCCTAAGAACTGCTCACACCTGGTTATTTTATTCTTTTCCTTTTTCCCCTCTCTTCCATTCTTTCCTTAGCCCGCCAACGGTTCTGGACGGGATCCATGAAAATCCTGATCAGAGCAATGGGTCGCGGGTAGATATTCGGGCTAGTCTTCCTTGATTTGAACGAATCGCCTCGCTTGAGGAAGGTAGTCCTCTTTTTTGGTCGATCATGCACTCTACTACCTTGGTTTTATTCCAACCATGCAAGTCTCAGAATTCGGACGGTGGAGGGCCGCCTGAGAGGTACCGGAAGTCTGGAAGGTTGCCCTTGTTCCCCATAAAAATGATAGCAATCAGCCAGTGAAACCTAAATTGTACGATGCGGAAAACAGGACTTTGCATTGCAGTGTCCGGGATTCTGCCAGGGTAATTCTTAGACCTGTTTTGTGTCTGCGATCGCCTTTCCGATCCGGATTTTCTGTAGAATGGACGCTGACGAGTCGATGAAATGATGAGCATGGAATGACAGCGTTGTCACGAGGATCTCCAAGGTGCTAGAAAGGTATCTTCATTATGATTATGAACAAAGTGAAGACGTAGAAGCTGGGAAAACGAGGATAATCAGCGAGACAGTCTCACAGGGAAAAGCGTAAACATACTTTAAGCAGTAACCAAGCTAAAGTATCTTCCTAGTCTTGCTAGTAGTACTCCGTAGTACTATTTATCTACTCCGTACTACTGTACCTATTTATTAGGCAGAGTAGCAGACAGCCCCAACAGGACACAGACCTCTGCACAGTAGATTCCTGAATTTCCTGCAATCTGCTGGCCATTCAGAGCGCTTCAAACCGCATCAGAGAACGGTGACAGGCGGGTTTGGTTTGACTAAGCGGTGGAGTCTCTCCCGGCATGATCATCATCGTCGGGTCCAACTCAGGGTGGGTGCTCCATTTCAAAAACTCGTGTTGAAGAGTTAGACTAAAGTAAGACGACGGGATCCTATTGCAGATGGTGAAAGAGAGAAAGGCAACAGCAAAAAGAGGGACTAATTCTTGCCGAGACAGTGTTAAGCAGTGATTGGCAAGCAAAAGGCTATATTTATTACTTTAGAGGTGGTCCCCAGAAGAAGAATGGATCCAGCGACAGTTACAGCCTAGAAGTATCCGTGACTAAGCCTCACCCACCTGCTTCCGCGTGTGGGTGAGCCACACCGGAATCGTCAACCACACTAGAATCATCAGTTTGTATGAAAAATCATGACTTTAAGTAGGCTGGCCGCGTGGGAGGGAATTCCCATGGGAAATTCCCTCCCTTTGGGAAATGGGTATCCCATATTAATTTCCCTTCCCATTTTGGGATTCCCATGGGATTTCCCATTCTTATCTAATGGGATGGGACTCCCACATCCTAAGATAAAAATAGGATGGGAAATTAATATGGGATTTCCTATATTAATAGGTATCCTATCCTATTATCCCTATTCTTCCTTAGGAGTCCCATCCACCATTAGCAATTAGGATTAGGGAATCCCTTACTTACTTCTCTATGGGATGGGATTCCTATAGAGTATATAGAATAGGATGGGATTTCCCATTAGGAGTCCTAAATTTACTTATACAGCCTTAATACTAAGTTAGATATAGACTATTACCTTAGATTATTACATCTTATAAAGTTATGAATAGTTTATAACTAAAGTTTACAGAAAATTTAGAGTTCTATCCTAATCTATGAGGACTATTATTCATTAAGACCATCCCTAAGGAAATTAAATATAGTAACAGATCTATATAATAAATAGGTAATAAATCCAGGCTTCTAGTATCTATAAAGAATAAAAGAAAATAAACTCCATCTAGAGTCTAGACTATCCTTAAGGAAATCAGCTGTAGTAATAGACCTATGTAATAAATCTAGCCTTTATAAAGAAAATAAAGCATTATAAGATCCCCAGGCCCCTAACACCTAGAGTCATCAACTTATTAATCATAATTATAGATCCCCCAAGATTGCGGCTATTAGTTACCTAAAGTTACTAACTCCTCCTTATTACACTCATCATTATCCTCTGATTCTAAGGATTCCAAAGAATCAGTATCAGGCTTAAAATTAGGATTAAGATCAGAATCATCCTTACTATTATTATCTTTGATTTTAATGCCAGCAAAGAGGTAATAGTTAGTGGTAATAGCCTGATTAGTATTATAATCAGGATTCCTTGCTGCTGCAGTGGCCTAAAGAATGTATAGCTTATAGTTACTAATTAGCTTAGGCTGTTTAAGGCCTTTATAGCCACCAGTAGCAGCATCCTGGATAAATATAGTAGCTATCTTTAGGTGCTCCTTCACTCTCACCACAGCCTGCTCCTGATATTAAGTACACTTTAGAAGAGGAGGTACAGCAGTATTAGGCTATAGGCCCTTTAGAAGATCAGATTCTATCAGTATATTAAGGCAGAGCTAAAGATTATTACTATAAAGAGTGCTATAATTAGTATGCTAGGCTAGATAGTTAGCACCTAAAGTATATTAGTATATTTATATAATATACTATTACTTTTAACTATTACTTACTATAAAATAGATTAGTTAGGGACTGCTTAGTAATCTCTTATAGAGCATTAACTACTAGTCTGTGAATACACATACCCTTATCAGGGTGTAGCTCATCCATAATGTTCTAGACTAAGAGGCAGAATTAGTTTTGCAGAATGATTATACTAATTATTAACTAGTAGTATGTAATCTCTTAAGCTAACTCTAAGAAATATTACCCCTAACTGTTACTAAAAGGAAAAGCAAAATATTACTTACTATTAATATTCTTATATAGGTCCTTAGCCTCTACCTCTGGCTGCTGGGGCTTTTCTTTAATAGTTACCTTATACTAAGTAAGAGTCTAACCTTACTACTCTATAATCTAAGTATTTACTCTTTCTCTCTAGGCTTTAAGTATAGTAAGGTAGAAGGAGTTACTTATAGTACTATTAGTACTAGGGTTAAATACTATATCTATTACCTCTCTCTATTACTATAATTAGGGCTTTAGTATATACCTCTAGCTCTCTTAAGCTTAGTCTTCTCTAGGACTATAGCATATCTCTTAGCTAGTCTATTATTAGCCTAATTACCCTAGGCTAGAAGTGTCTTTCTACTATATAGGTTAGATATAATATAGTTTAGTAATAAATACAGGTAATAATATATATAGAGGAGAGATGAGAGAGGTAATAATACACATGGAGAAGAGATAGAGAGAGGTAATAATACCTATAAAGGAGAGATAGAGAGAGGTAAAGGTGCTTATAGAGGAGAGATAGAGAGAGGTAAAGATTAAGAGAGGTAAAGATTAAGAGAGGTAAAAGGTAAATAAAGAAAGTAAATAAATAAAGAAATAAATTTTCTTTAATAGCTATTAAGGAATAGTATTATTCTAGTTCTTTATTAATATTCACTCTTCTAGATAAGATTCTTCTAGATATTCTTACTTATATCTTACTTCCTCTTTATCTCCCTCTTTATCTTTCTCTTTATCTTTACCTTCTCATAATCTTTTATATACCTCATCTTACTTATCCCTAAAGACTTAAATCACCATATACCTTGAAATCTCTAAAATACTAGTATTAGGACCTTTATTATCTACTATCTATTCTTACAACTATTACATCTCATTATTACCACCATTATTAATAATAGGTAAGAAAATTTTAGAAGACCCTTAAGTTATTTACACCTGTGTTCTCTGCTAGTAATAGTCTAGAGATAAGCTAGAACTATAGTATTAGTATGATATAGATTAAAAGGCTAAATATAATTACCTTAAATACCTCTATAAAACTAATCTTTAGTAAGCTAGTGTCTCTTATAGCTAAATATCTTACTTATTAATTTTAAATAGGGAAACCATAAATGCTGAATATCAGGTAGTCCTTAAAAAGGAGGTAATTAATAAGCTAGAGGAGAAGTACTTTTAGAATAAGAAGTTAAAGGAGTAGTTTAAAGTATAGCTTCATGTCTAGAAAGCTACTAAAGAGGCTGAAAAGGCTTAGAAGGAATGTAAAGAAATACTAGAGTATAATATAAAATATACTAGCACACCTAAGATAATAGTATACTATAATAGTTAGTATTCTGATGCTAATATTATTATAGGAGAGTGATAACCAGACTAAAGATAGCAGGCAGACCTAGGTGGCTAGGCAGTACTATCTAATTACTTCTCTTAAGAGATATATCCTATAGAGTGCCCACCAGGAACTTTACTCTCTATAAATTCCTAATAATAAGATTAAGACTTAGATTATAGAGTTCTAAGCTTAACTCTCTATGCTAGCAGCTGAAGATGATGATATGGAAGATATTAGTAAGGGAGAGGTGGAAGTATCTAGGGATGATTCAGATGATGAAGTAGAGGAGATTTCTGATAAGGAGAATAATCTTAGTAATTTTATTATAGACTAGGGGCTCTCTAAGTCCTAAGTCTATGTGGTAATTATAGCTTGTAGATTTTTTCCTTATCAGCACTTCACTGCTTAACTATGCTTTATGCTATTTTGTAATACTATAGAAAGTTAAATAATAGATAATTTAAGTTCTTCTATTACTTAGAGCTGTTACCTTAGTTAAAGAATTATAATATTAAAATAAAAATATTTAATGTTATAGGAAGGATTTGAATAAAGGACTATATCACTATATATAAGTATAAAAAATAAAAATAGCTTATATACTTACAGTCTTACCACTTAGCTATAGATAAATAATTATTAGTAACTAGAAAATTAGTTCCTATAGTAGGATATTTTATAAGTATTATAGTTAAGTATTATACAGGAGTAATATAACCTTTTTATTATAGCTACCTTAGTTATTATAATAATCTCTAGAGTATAGTACTTTTATAGTAATCATAATATTAATTAGAGTATATATACTAGGAATTTTAATTAAGTTAGAAGTAGTAAAGTAACATTGACTGGTAACTTATAGAGTTATAGATGAATATATATATAATTAATGGATCATGGATATGCCTATAAAGTATAAACTACTATAGTCTACAGAGTATATCCTCTATAATTTATTAATAGTATATTCACTTCCTTGATAATTTAAATTTAATTATATAAGTAACTCTTTTATAGGATATAAATGTGTTAATAAACTGTAATAATAATAAAAGAGTAATTTTGATGTTCTAAGTCTATATACTATTATGCCATCCTTCCCCTATAATAGGGTGAAAAAATTTTTACTTAAGATCTTTAGCCACCTACTGTTACATATGCTACTCCATACTATTACCATCAACTATTACTATTTATTAATAGAATAGGGGACTATTTCCCATCTTCTCCTTTTCCAGGTCTATCATAAGAGAGTGATGTCTTTTTATCAGAATACTATAATTCTACCCCAGTTATATTTAAGGCCTTAGAAACTGTAATTAATCTAGTCCTACTCTAGTCATCTCTAGTACTGCAAAGAGCACCACAGACACTAATACTAGCCTCAGAGGTGATATCTGATGGATCAGACTTGTGTGATCTATTAAGCCATGGCTTAATAGTACTATTAATTAATAATAGGTATTATATTCTATAGCTTCCTTTTCAGCAATAAGCCTTCTTAAAATAGTGGGGATATACTACTATTAGAAAAGCTTATATAAATAAAATACTTAATCTAAAGCATGAGTATCTATAGTAGTTATGATTAATAGCTTAATAGAATTAATAGGCAAACTTTAACTAAGTTACTGAACTCCTTAAGGGAATACTATAGCTTTAATATAAGATCTGTAAAGCACTTCTTACCTATATAAAATATATAAAGGCTAGAATATCTAGTCTTTTATAACATCTTACTTTAAAGTAATGTTAAGCAGCCTAAAAGAAGTCACTAAGTAAGGAAAATATTATAGTACATTTCTATATAATAATTTATTATATTCTATAGGTAATAGTTTAATATAATAGTCACAGACTCATATAAAAAAGTAAACATATTTATAAATAGTGCTTACCTCCTTCTTTAGAATAATATATATAGGAAGTTGAGTCCTTTAATAAACTAAACCTACTATTACTTAACTTATTATTAATACCATTATCTCCTTAAACCTCTTCTTCTATATAATTAAGAATAAATTATTTAGAATACTTCTGCAAACCCTTTAGCCTGATATTATAATACCTTAGAGAATAAAGATGCAGATACTAGTTAATAATTACTATAAGTAGGTTTTAACTAATCTGCTTACTGATCTACTAGATATATAGAAGATTTCTATTACCTTTAACTACTAGACAAGCCCTAATAATATTATATTTATTATAGTTATTAGGTCTTTTATAACCACTACCTAAGAGTAAAAGGAGGTACTTCTAGCCTTTTAACCATTATCAGGAGCTTATACTAGTTATATACTTAGCTCTATTATTTATAATATACTTACAGAGTTTAAACTTAATACCTAAGTCCTTAGTATAATAATAGATAATGCTTTAAATAATAAAATAGTAGCATTAGCCCTTGCTAACCTCCTTTATACTCAGTCTTATTATTATTAGTCACCAGAATAGAATATACTACTATATCTTGCCCATGTGATCCAGCTGGTTGTAAAGAAAATTATTAAGAGCTTTGATTTAGAGGCTAAGGATGATCAAGTATATAACTTTTATAATAATAGTGAGATTAAGGTAACCATCTCTAAATAGTTATATTTATTTAGTAAAGTCCTCTAGAAGGTATGTAATAGTCCCTAGTAATAGTTAAGAAGAGACTTATAATTTTCCTTAACTAGATCCACATCCTTATAAATACTATTAATGCATCTCTATAGCAGAGTGAATATTTCTAATCTATATAAGTAAAGTACTACAAAGAGCCTCTTTAAATAATTTAAGATATCTATATATAATAGAACTCTAGTTTTGCTATAGCAACCTAAGCACTCTTTCTTAGATAGTTAATTAATAATTAGACTACCTTAAATAAGAATTTAAGGTTAAAGGCTCTAGGTCTATCTAATATTAAATAGAAGTAGATTTAATATTTAATTATTTTACTACTCCCCTTCTATTAATTCATAGAGTTAATCTTAATCTCTTAGGGTGTTATAATCTATTATAGTTAGCAGGTATTTAATGAATTCTTTTAATATCTTAAGAAACTTAAGCAAGAGGCTTATATTAAATCTAAATAGTAGGAATCCTTAAATAATATAATTTCAGCTATAAAAGATAAACTAGGAGACTATTATATAAAGACTACTAGTCTATAGGGAAGGATATATATAGTAACTACTATTCTTAATCTAACTTACTAGATATAGGTATATAGTGATAATAACTAGATAGTATATAAGTAAGCTAAATATAGATAAGAGATTATTACTTATTACTAGGATAATTATATCTATCTTAAGCTAAAGTAATAGAAAGAAGTAACTAAGGATTCTATAAATATTATTAAGGTTAGTATATAATAGTCCCTAATAATAGTTATACTTATTATTCTCTAGGATCTTAATAGTATGTTTAGTACAAACTATTAGTAATGTATAATAATAATAACTCTTATAGAAATTAAATATTATCTTAATAACCCTCTATTACCACCTATTCCTGGAAAGGACCTCCTTAGCTATTAGAGAGACCTAAAAGACTATTACCTAACTATTATAAAGATAGCTAAGGATATGCTTTCTACTTTTCTAACTAGTATCCTAGTAGAGAGGGTATTTAATCTAGGTTATGATATATATTATTATTAATAAGTAAAGATGCATAGTGCTATAATTAAAAGGGTGATAATACTAAAGCATACTCTTTTATATCTTAAAGATACTAGCTTAATAAGTAAGTATTCTCTTAATAAGTTTGAAGATATCTTATCTTAGGAGATAGAGAAGTATTATGCATTTACTATAGTAGAAATTATCTTTACTCTAAGTCTATAATTTAATAAGGTAGTAGAGGAGGAAGTTATACCTATAAATATTCCTATAATTATTATTAGTTAACTACCTGCATAGGTAAAAGGTGGATGTAGATAGTAGAATAAAGTTTTTCTTTCTTAACTATTACTTCTGATTATTACTTCTATTATTTACTAGATATAAGTAAGATTATAATAGCATAGTATGCTTATAACTTATATAGCACCTTACCCTATAGAGACTAGTATAGGGATTCCTATTTCCTAATAGGAGTCCCATCAGACTTTCTTAATGGGATGGGAATTCCTAATTATAATATAAAATAGGATGGGATCCCTATTATATTAGATAAATTTAATAGGACTCCCTTCCTATTTATTTTTAATGGGAAGGGAATTCCCAGTAATAGGGAAAATAGGAAGGGAAGAAGATTCCCTTCCCATCCCTAACCTTTAGGGACTCCTGCAGAACAAAGATTTTAGGATAGGATTCCCATACCTAAGCCCAAAATAGGAGGGGAACCCAGAGTGGGATTTCCCATTCCCTTCCCTTCCCTTCCCAACGGCCAGCCTAACTTTAAGGCCACACTAGGTATTATCTATATAATAAAATAGATAGTTCTCATCTCCTGGCTCTGGTGATGTATTTAATACCTAATTCTCTTATAAATTTACTAGTAGTGGTAGTTTATTATATACTTTCTCCTATTACTTATTTAAATATCTCTCTTCTACTACAGCATCTTTAACCTTCCTCTTAGTAATAGATTAGTTTATATCCTGAATTCTTAGTATACTAGAATTACTAAGATACTTAACCTGCTACTTAGTCTTTAGATACTATAGGGGGGCTCACTCTGTTATTATTTAATTAAGTATATAATTAAGCATAGCTAGGTGCTCAGAGGTAATTTAGGAATATTTAAATATCTATCTAAGATTCTATTACACCTTTAGGGGAAAGATATCTATATATTTAGATAGCTTTAACTATTAGCTTTAGGATAGGAAGAATTAGATAGTATTATACCTTTGCCTGATTCTTCTTTAGTGCCTAGATTATCTTTAGAGGTGAGATATCAACACTAGAAGAAGATGGTGGATAAGAGGGAGGTATAGAGGGAGTAGTTTAATTAAGAGTATTAAGATTAGGTATATAGATATCTAGAATTTACTCCTATGCTTTAGCAGTAAGATCTTTAGCTATCTTACTACTAACTAGCTAGATTCTATAATCTTTAAAGGCCTCACAGATAATTCTTTAGTTAAAAGCTCTCTACCATATTAGTCTAATTATATATAAGAATTCTAACTTCCCTACTAGCTCACTAGCCTAGTAAGATATCTTATTATTTATATACTAGAAATATTATTTATAGGCCAGGAATAACTTACCATCTAATAGCTAGTAAAGATGTATTATATATAGAAGGAATCTAAAGGGAATAATACTATTTACCTTATAGATCTATAAGAATTTAAGAGTAAGATGAGATCCATGCCTATTAAAGATTAGTATTTATTTCTCTCCCTTCTTTATATGCTCACCTATTACCTTAATAAAGTATTAAAGCCATTTAACAGCTAGTTTATTAGATATCTAGCTATTAGGTTATATAGCTATCATAGTATCTAGTAGTAAGGACTCACTCTTATTAAACTAGGCTTCTATAAAGATACCATTGCCTATAAGAGATAAAATACATTAGAATAGCTTAATATTAAGATAGGAGCTTACCTTTAAAGATAAACCAGGGATCCATCTGCTATCCATCTGCAGTAATACATTTAATAGAGGTAATATTCTCTCCTCTCTTAGTGTAAGGCGATCGGGGGTAATCAGCCTAGGGGTTCCTAGCCAGCGAGGTATCAGTGACTAGGCTGCGGGCTACAGATAAGAATATGGAGTTTCAAAGGGGTATAGGCTTGCTAGTAAGAATGTATGTATAGTAATAATTAGAATAAACCACTTAGTCTATACTAAGCTGTTCAGGGACCCCTATTTCTATTAAGTATGTTTAGGATCAGGGGTATTATTATCTAAGTAAGAGAGGGCTTAGTGCTAGGGGCTTACTAGGTCTGTGTTACTCTAAGTATGTAATAACTATCCCCCCCCTTTAGAGAGGTTCATCCCAAACCATGCTAGCCCTAAAGTAGATATTAAAGGGTAATACTAATAGCTCCTGCTATTATTTATAGCTAATAAAGGGCTTTAAGTTAGTATTTAAGAGGTATTTAAAAGGTGTTAGAAGATACTAAGCTAATTCTTAATAGAATTATTATCTCCTTAAAAAGCTTTATTCTAGTATAGCACTAGTAATTAGTTAGATTTTACTAATTATTATAATATTATAGAGTTACCTTATTAATATGCTATTAACTTACTATTATATTTAGCTATTATAATAGGTTAGGAGTAAGTAGTTAATAAGTATAGTAGTAAGGCCTTACTAAGTAATTAAGATTAATAGATATTAAGGGCTTAATAGTATTAGTTTCTTAGTAGTATAAATACTAGTTAGTTCCCCCCCTTCTTACTAATATTTAGTTCTATAATATTATCTAATTTCTTTTCTGTTTTATGATATCTTCTAAGGTGAGTATTTACTAGTAACTTATTATATTTATACTACTTAATATACCTATTAAGTACTCCTAAACTCCTACTTACCCTTATAGGAAGAAGTATTAGCAGACTAATACCTCTTCCTTATCTAGTTTAGATAGTACTAGTATAAGTACTCCTTCTTACTAAGTTTAGTTACCTATATTAGGTCTTTTAAGCTAATAAAGAGGTAGTCTAAGGATGAAATTACTATATCTCCTATTACTTAATACTACTATATTAACCTATCTATACCTGCTACTACTATAGCTAACTACTCCTAGTCTAAGCCTAATTCTTACTCTACCTCTCTACTATACCCTATATCTATCTCCTACTCTATTTCCCCTATTACTACCCCCTCCCTGTACCTATATATTAATATTACTATATCCCTCCCTATCCTAGGCTATTAGTACTATATTAAGTAGGAGTAGTAATAGGGGGTGGCCTATCCCTATATTTAGGTAAATATAAATTATAAGTATTATTACTATTAGTATTTAAAGAAGAAGTATAAGCTAGTCCCTATATAGCTTATCTACTATATTACTATATTTTAGGAGATCTTAATTAATAAATATAATACTAGTGACATCACAGTGCTACATAATAAGATAGAGGTAATAATAGGCTTTATACCTAAGGATAATATAGGCAGGGTTATCTATATATTATAATTAATTAATTATAACTTATTTAAGCTTTATATTATAGTAAATATACTTACTAGTCACCTGGTTCCTACCCCTAAGGATGAGATGGTAGTATTTTAGAATTTTGCTAGGGATACTAGAGATTCTAGTAATAATAATTAGTAGTTTTCCCTATATCTAGTTATCTTTATAATATAATGCTACTACTAGTATAGTGATATCCCTATATTATATAAGTTCTAAGTAGGTTATAGCTATAGACCTATTCCTATTAAACCTCTAAACCCTATAGGAAAATAGAGGAAGGTTTATACTATTAAGGCAATAGGTAGGAGCTAGTAGATAGTAAAAACCTTATAGGAAAAAGGCTATCTCCTTCCCCTCCTTTAATAGGGCTACTCTGTAGCCTATCTAGCCTGCTCCTTATATATGCTTAATATATCTATAGTATTACCTAGATTCTCTACTAGTTTCTATAAGTTCTTATAGTTAGGGAAGCCCTTCTACTTAATTAGGTATTAAGTCTTTCCCTATCTAATCTGCTTGACTAGTATGTCCTTAACTTCCTATTTCTCTTCCCTATTAATATTAAGGGGCTGGGGTTCTGATGGTGTCTTATTAGTGGTTTAGGGGTTCTATTTCTTGAGGAGGGATATATAGAATATAGGATAGATTTAACTATATAACTTTAGTAAGTATAGGGTATATGCCTGCTTCCTAATAATAGTAGTAATTTTAAATAATCTATTATACTTATTATTAAGCTTCTTATATAGATACTATATTCTTAAGTTTTTTAGTAAAAGCAGTACCTTATTACTAATAGAAAATAAGATATCCTAGTATTTCTAGTTATAGTATTTAGCCTGTGTTTCCTGGGTAGTAGCTAGGTGAACCTCTAGCTGGTCTTATAGATCCTAAAGTATCTTAAGGTGTTCTTCCATGGCTATAATAGAGGATTTATTAGTGATATTAGTAAGCTAGGGTAATGCTAGGTCATAGCTATAGGTAGCCTTAAAGGGTGCTATTTTTATTAAGATATGCAGTGTATAGTTATATATAAACTCTACTATTAGTAACCATATAGCCTAATCATCTTGCTAATAATTAATAAATAACTATAAGTACACCTCTAATATCTGATTCTAGCACTCTGTCTAGCTATCTATTTATAGATAGAAAGCTATACTTATTTATTTCTTAATTCTTAATACTCCATAGAAATTAGTCTAGTATTAGCTAGTAAATAATATATCCCTATTAGTTACCAGGCTCCCTAGAGTATTATATT
The DNA here is from genome assembly GCA_014250555.1 of Aspergillus oerlinghausenensis. Lineage (NCBI taxonomy): Eukaryota > Fungi > Ascomycota > Eurotiomycetes > Eurotiales > Aspergillaceae > Aspergillus > Aspergillus oerlinghausenensis. The sequence continues at coordinate 21,746 of JAAKEQ010000090.1, forward strand.
ATAGGATAACCTTCTCTAAGAATATATTAGTAAGTTCTTCTGCAGTAATTATCTTCTAAACTAGGATGTATTTAGCTATCTTTATATATTAATTAATAATTACTAGGATTATGTTAAATACCTTCTATCCTTATACTAATAGTGGTAATAAGGTGATAAAATCTATAGATAGATTACTCTATAGTTCTTTTAGTATAGGCAGCACAGCAAGCTTCCCTATAATAAGATACTAGGGAGTCTTAGTCTTCTAACATGCTATATATATATAGATGTATTTATTAATATTATATTATATTCCTTCCTAGTAGAATTTATACTAGAGTAAGGCTATAGTCTTATTAACTCCTAGGTACCTAATATATAGGTTATTATAGTATATCTTTAAAAGCTCTTGCTTTACTGCAGTACTGATAGGTATATAGATAGTATTCTTAAATTATAGGAGACCCTTACTATTAATTTACTAGTTCCTTAATTAAGTATTACTTAGGGTTTCCTTTAGCTACTTAGAAACTAGTTATATATAGGTGTCCCTATGCTGTAGTTCCTAGATAATATTCTTTAAGTAAGCTATTAGTAAGTCCTAAGTAACCTTAGGGCTAGTGGCCTCTATTACTAGTAGTCTTAGGACCAGGAATTCTAGACTTCCTGACCCTACTAGCATATTATAAGTGCTAGGGGTGCTTATACTAGTCTAGTTTAACTATAAGCCTGGTGTTAGCTTCCTCTAAAGTATAGGTAAGAGGCTAGCTCTGGTTTCTTTATCCCTGGTTAGCCTATAGTCCTAGTGCCTTAATAGTATATCTGTGGGGTTAAGCCTTCCTAGTTTATATTTAATTATAAAATTATAGGCTATAAGTAGTTCTGCCTACTAGGCCTACCTTATATTTAGTATCTTTATTATAAAGAAATAGGTTAAGTTTACATGGTCTGTCTAGACCCTAATTAGATAATAACTACCTTCTAGGTAGTGTCTCTAGTACTTAAAGTACTTAATAATTATAAGTAACTCTTAATTATATACTTTATACCTTTGTTTAGCTTTATGAAGCTTTCTTAAGTAGAATATAATTAGGTGCTATCTATAGCTACTATATATCCTTATTAAGTTACTATTAGGCTGTAGGAGGATACCTATAATTATAAAGCCTGATATATTAGTAATAAGGAGGATCTACTTCTTAGGGTTAAAGTATATAAGAATTAGGGTTTTAATAAATATATCCTTTAGGGTCTGGAAAGCTTTCTGGGCCTTCTTTATCTAGGTGAAAGGCCCTGTCTTATACCTGTTCTTTACCCTCTTTAAGAGGTTTATTAGGGGAATTATAATTTATGAATATACCTTAATAAAGTATTGGAAAAACCTGGTAAACCCTAGGAAGGTCTGGATATTATAGAATAAGTAAGGCACTGGCTACTTACTAATAGTGCTTAGCCTTGCTAGATCTATCTATACCCTATCTTAGCCTATAAGGAAGCTAAGGAACTTAACTTTAGTCTAGTAGAATTTATACTTTAATAGCTTAGTATATAGGTTTATGCCCTTAAAATACTAGAGGACCTCCCTAATATATTGCTTATATTCCTCTTTAGTCTATAAGTAGATGAGGATGTTGTCTAGGTAGATAATATAGAATTTATTAAGGATTCCCTATATTATCTTATTAATATAGGCCTAGAAGGTAGCTAGTGTATTAGTTAGTCTAAATAGCATAACTAGGTATTTAAATTAGCTATAGTATATATAAAATACTATCTTCTACTTATTACCCTGTTGGATATAGATGTGGTGGTAGGCATCCTATAAATCTAGTTTTATAAAGAACTTTATACCCTAGATATAATTTATTAACTTATTAATTTAAGGTAAAGGATAGTAATTCTTAACTATAATAGTATTTAGCCCCTAGTAGTTAATATAAAGGTGCAGGCCTTTATCTAGCTTTTTTATAAAGAGTACTAGTATAGCTGCTAGGCTAGATAACTCTTAAATCTACCTCTTTTTTAATATATTATTAAGGTATTTATATAGAGTCTCTAGCTCTACCTAAGATATAATAAATAAAGGGTTATATAGTAGTAACTTTCTATTAAGTAGCTATATCTTATAGACTACTTAGTTAGAGGGTAAGGTATTAGCCTCTATCTCTAAGAATACCTATGTATATACCTAATACTATAGTAGTATTCTAGGGTTAGGGGCCTTAGGTTTAACCTAATTAATTATAAAGAGGAAGAGGTCCTTACCCTATAACTTCTTAAGGAACTTCTTTAGCTCTAGGATCTTAATCCCTAGTAAGTTTATATAGTAATACTAGCTACTTACCCTCTAATTAATATCTAGGTTGGCTTGCTAGAGCTAATTATATTTAAGAACTATATTATACCTTATGATATTAGTAATTAGGAAGGGAATCTAGAATATCTTACTAGTTACTTCCTTATTTATTATTATTACCTCTAAGGATAGTTCCCTATAGATCTTTACCTTTAAGCTATTAGTAAGCTCTATAAGAGAAAGTATTATATTACTACTAAATTAATAACTATTCTATACTATAAATTAATATAATATATAGTTAGGCCTAGCCCTAGAGTTAAGGAGTGCCTTAGTAGTTATAACTATCCTATTAATTTAGATCTTAACTTTAGTAAGGATAGGAGGTGCTAGTAGCTCCCTAGTATAAACTAAGGTATTAAACTCCTAGGGCTTAGGTTCCTATTATAAGGAGGGAGGACCCTTAGGAGGTGTGCCCCTCTCTTAGTTATTCTTTTTAAGATAGGCTAGAAGGAGGTGCCCCTTCTCTTTATAGTAGAAGTAGTACCCCTTCCTCTATAGCTAGTCCTTATTATTAGGCTATTTCTACTAGGTATTAGGTCTCCTAGTTAGGTGCCTATTAGATGATTAGTTATTTCTTTTACTATTACTAGTAGCTACTAGGAGTGTGTCTAGTAAGCTACTATACTATTATTTTTATTTACTTAGGATATCTATTTTCTGTAGGTGGGAGTTATAATAGTTAGAGTTACCTACTCTAGCTATTTATAAGGTGGTGGATTATCCTTCCTATTAAAGGATCTTTTCTTACTAAGCTATAAGAGCCTTAAGATAGTCTAATAACTAGTTATAGCTAGGTATGTACTAGACCTCTATCTTTAGCTTAGGTTATAATTTTTCTATAGCCATCCTAACCTAGAACTATTCTAGGCTTAGGCTAGGTTTAATTATATTCTATAGCTCTTAGAGCTCTGTAAAGAAGGATTAAATATACTTCCTATACTAGAGCTATATAAGCTAGTATATAATAGTATTTTAGTAGTCCTCCTATGGTTTAATATAGTCCTATAGGAAGTCCTTAAATTCCTGATAGCTAGCCTTATGCCCCTTAAGGTGCTGATCCTACTAGATATTCTTAATATCTATGCTAAGCTAGGAGGTTATATATAAGACCTTATTAGTATTATTATTAAATATCTAGGGCTTAGCTAGATAATACTTAGAGAGGTCTTATAGGAATATCTTTAGCTTAGTGCTAGTATAGGCTCTATAGCTGTCCTATATAGCTAGGTTAGCTAGCTTAAGGCCCTTAGGTTTATTATTATACTAGTCTAGAACTATCTTTAAGCTCTAGATAAGCTAAGTAAGGCTAGCCTAATCTAGTATGACCATAGGTGCTATGTTATTAATAGTAATTAGTAGTATGGACCTATTATCTTAGTTATATATAGGGGTTATATTACTAGTCTAGATTAGATTAGATATATTTACTTTTATAGTCCTTAATTTACTGGCTTTACAGCCTGTGGAAGGGGGGTTACTAAGGGGGCTTCTGATAGGTGACCTATGGATATCCTTAAGGGCTAATTCCTGGTTAGTTTCTAGGTGCTGGTTTATTAGCCTCTTAGAGTCCCTATTATTAGATTAGTTGGCGCGCTATTGAGTATTTATATTTAGTAATCTATAGTAGAAGTGGTTTGAACTATAAGGTGATCAGGGGTAATTAGCCTAGGGGTTCCTAGCTAGTGAGGTATTAGTGACTAGGCTGCAGGCTATGGATAAGAATATGGAGTTTTAAAGGGGTATAGGCTTGCTAGTAAGAATGTATGTATAGTAATAATTAGAATAAACTACTTAGTCTATACCAAGCTGTTTAGGGACCCCTATTTCTATTAAGTACATTTAGGATCAGGGGTACTATTATCCAAGTGAGAGAGGGCTTGGTGCTGGGGGCTCACTGGGTCCGCGTTGCTCTGAGCGTGTGACACTTAGTCTTAGTAAGATCAGGAGCTTAAGCTTTACCTTTACCTTTGCCTTTACTATCTTTTAAACTAATTACCTTCCTAGCCTTACCCTTACTAGGTTAGAAGCTGCATTTATTAAAGTTATATACTAACTATGCTAGAGTGCCTGGTTTAACCACCCTAGATAGCTTATAATACTAATTTAGAAGTAAACCAGTATCTTTAGCCTAGATATACTTTAATTTCTTTATCTTCTGCCTTACTAGGCCTAGATTAAGGTGTTCTAGGAGTTACTTCTTAAAATAGTATACCTATATCTTGCTAACCTATCTATCTTTACTAGTATATTAAAGTAACTAATTTATAAACTCTTCTACTAGCCTAGGCATTACTAGTATGTAGTGCTCTTATATCTAGATAATCTACTATATTAAGGCTTCCTCCTAGTATCTCTTAAGTACTTTATTAACTAGTTTCTAAGTTAAATAATACTAATAACCCTTTTTAACACAGTTATATAGGGTTGTGTGTGGAACGCTATATTAATATATAATTTTTAAGAAATTTAGTTTTTCTTTATGTCTAGCTGTATCAATGGCTTTAACCATGCTAGAATTATTAAATTTACTAGATTTAGGCATGTTTAGTAGTGGGAATAGCTTTAAACTAATAATAATATATAGCTATGAAAAAACTAACAATTCTGGTGTGGTTAACAATTCCAGTGTGGCTCACCCACACGCGGAAGCAGGTGGGTGAGGCTTAGTCACGGATACCTAGCAGAGATGCCTCGACACAACCGATAAATACATGGAGAAAAGTAGTTCGGTGGGTTTCTGAGTCTGGACCTGGAACGAATGGATGGGTCTATCTGGCTTAATAGTTGATCAAGCCTTAAGCCCCCTCTTTCGGTCCTTTTCGTTTGTTCTTCTCTCGGTTTCTATCTATTCCACCTACCTCTTTCACTCGCCTCTACTCTTCCTCCCTTCACTCCCATTCCCCAACCCACCCTTATCGACTCGATCTACCGAGATTAGCTTCATCGGATCTCGCTTCTGCATTTTTCTCTTCCCCGGATCTTCTTCCCCCTTGTTTTCTCACAGGACCTGCTTCATCTCTTTATCGACCACATTCCTTCCTGGCCAACTTTCTATCGCCAGGACTGACGTCACTTTCCCTCCAAAAGAATCCGACGGCACAGAACAGAAGAAACGGAAGCTCTGATCGCTGGGTCGAGATGGTCCACACCCCAGGAGACTAGAAAACCGCCCCCTCCGTTTAGATCGAGTATCTGGCCCTAGCTTCTGCATCGACGCCAACCATGAAGGACTCACTGTATTATCGCATCTGGCGCCGGGAGTCGGGGTACACTTCACCCTCGACGAGTATTCGTGGCATATATGGCTCCAAGGAATGGATTGACGATTTGGATATTGTAAATGAACTGGGAGGCCACACGGGTTGCGTCAATGCGTTATGGTATGTGCTAGCTGCGAGACCACTAACCTAACCATGCACTTTCTCTGACGAGGTTTCTTGTGTCCGGATATAGTTGGTCGCGGTCTGGTCAGCTGTTGGCTTCGGGTTCTGACGATCTGCATCTCAACATCTATTCGTACCAGCCGGAATCCTCGTCCGCACCCTTTACGCTCAACACCACCGTTTACACCGGCCACAAGGCGAACATCTTCTCCGCCAAGTTCATGCCCCATTCGAATGATCGCACGCTGGTGACTTGCGCCGGTGATTCCCAAGTGCGCGTCTTCGACATCGAGTATTCCGCAGGTAACAATAATGTCGCCGCCACGTCTGCCTTTTCTGCGTCGGCCCGGAGCCGTCGCTTCAACAATTTCTTTGGCAATGCGCGCTATTTGAATGAAAGAAACACCAATTGCAGAGTCTATCGGAGCCACGCGGATCGGGTCAAGAGGATTGTCACCGAGTCGTCTCCGTACCTCTTTCTCACGTGTTCGGAGGATGGCGAGGTGCGTCAGTGGGATTTGCGCCAGCCCTCTTCGGCCTATCCGCAGCCGCGCGGGGGACAGGGCTTCATGGCGTATCGGCCGGGTCTGGAGCATGACGATTCGAATGTGCCTCCTCCGCTGATATCGTATAAACGGTACCATCTGGACCTCAACACCATCTCGTGCTCGTCGAGTCAACCGCATTACATCGCGCTGGGCGGCGCCCATTTGCATTGCTTCTTGCACGACCGCCGAATGCTCGGACGGGATCTTCTTGCGGAAAAGGGCCATCCCGGGGGCCTTTCCGACAGCGGTAGCCAGCACGATGATGAACTCATGGGACAAGCGACGAGATGTGTTCGGAGGTTTGCCCCCGGCGGTAAGAGACGAATGAGCCCACGGGATAATGGCCATATCACCGCCTGTAAGATCAGCGACGCCAATCCGAACGAGATGGTTGTCAGCTGGTCCGGAGACCATATATACAGTTTTGATCTAGTTCGGAGTCCGGATGCGAACGACCCGGCGTCAGCGGCTCAGAAGTCCGTGCATGGCAGTCCTCGTTCACGTAGGCGCCGAAGCTCAAAGAACAGAAAGCGTAAACGGCAAAAGGGAGATTCGCTGTCGTCACAGTCCAGCGGCACCCGCCATCAATCGCGTCGGCGATCGGCGGAACACGATGACAGCGGTGAGCTCGCCTTCAGAGTCCGCTATGGCAATGGAGAGATGGAGGATATCCCGTTCCCTTCGCTATCCGAAACGGTGTCGAGCGCTCCGCCAAATGTGTTGGAGCAGGCGCAGTATTCGGTTCTGAACGAGGCACAGCGGCTGAGCATGCGTATCGCCAAAGGACTTGTCAAGCTCCGCAAGGCCCTCTTCTCCTTGGAAGCATCTGTGCGCGAACCCACCGGGGCCTCAAGCCCATCTGACCTGACGCCGTACACTGCCTCATTTTCTACTGTGTTGACACATGCGGCGGAGCATCTGCCCCAAATGGGAGAAGTCATGCGGACATGGAGATATCCTCTCGATCCGAGTCCAGAGGTTGTGAGCTTTCAGCAATCTCTTCGTCGTAATCGGGAATCTGCCTGGAGATTCGTTCAAGCTGCGGGAACACTTGCCCGGTTTCTGGGAGGTGAGATCCAAAGTTCTTCCGAAAATGAAGATTCGGCGATGAACCTATTCCAGCAGATAGTACCTGCACCTGGTGAAAACAACGTGATTGACACGAAAGAGCAATTTGGCTATGACTTCATCAAAACCATCTTGCTGTTCTTTGAAGGAGGAAGGGCCGCTGTATTGGCTGGGTTCAAGAGCAATCCTTTTCACAGGCGTAATCTGGCGCGGTATCCGATTCCTGAAACAGCTGACGACAGTGATATTGAATCGGTCCTGGTTCCTTACCTTCAAAGCTTGGCAGGGGACTATCCGGTGGTGAATGTCGATGCCTCGAGATTTGAACATGACAGCACTCGCACACTGTTCCCGACACAACATGCTGCAGTTGCTGCCTTTGCAAATGCCTTGCAATTGCCACTGGAGGATTTGGGACACGTTGCGGCCAGGGTTAATGGTGATGGTGGGACAGCACATCAAGTTCGGTCTCTTGACCGGGCTTCGGCAACCAGGTTCTGGGTTCTCAGGGTAGGTCGAGGCATCTTGATGGAGACGGGTACGGGAGTCAACTACGCCTTTGTGAACCGGGCCTTTGGTGGGCTTCGCACAGAAATCGAAGATAACTCAGACAGTGAGCTTCCGCAAGAGAGATTACAAGAGGATATTGACGGCAGCGTCGAGGAGGAGCCAATCCAAGACGTGCACCTTGTGACTTCGGGTGCCTCTATGAACGGAGACTCACGAACCTCCAACCCGAGTGGACGGCGGACAAGCTCCACTAACGGCAGGTCGGGCGTTAGAGATGGGGACTCCATTGGGCACGACGATGCGGCGGTTGTGAGTGAGGATGGCTCCGATGTGTCAACAGAAGACGAAGGCGAAGATGAAGAAGAGGACGAGGATGAAGGAGACTTCGACATGGAACTCGGTGATTCTTCGGACGAGGAGGAGGATGAGGACGAAGCCGAGGAGCATCTCATCAACAGATATGGTTTCCGACGAACGCGAAGAGAGGATGTCGAACTGGACGTGCCTTGTTCCTCCCATACTAAAGTCTATCGGGGGCATTGCAATATCAAAACAGTCAAAGACGTCAATTACTTTGGGCTGAATGATGAGTACGTCGTGAGCGGCAGTGACTCGGGCCATATATTCATCTGGGATCGGAAAACAGCGAACCTGGTCAACATACTCGAGGCAGATAGCGAAGTTGTCAACGTTGTGCAAGGTATGTCCATTCTGACCACATATACGGCATTAACTCACACTTGTTTATAAGGACACCCGTACGAACCGACCATCGCCGCTTCTGGGATCGACAACACCATCAAGATCTTCTCACCCGATCGCCATGCACAGGAAAATGCACGCCGTGGTATCAACATCCTAGACCCCGATAACCCAGCTAATACGCTTGGTGCAAATGTTGCCGGTATTGGCGGCCTCAAAAGTTGCAAACGCATCCATGATAGCTACCGGATCATGAGCCAGAACGACGTCGATCGGCAAGGAGGCATGAGCGAGGCGTACATCACGGTAAGTCATGTGCTCCTTCGTTCTTGGGATTTTATCCTTCCTTCATAATCTGACCCCGTAATTCTCAGAGGAGTATGCTGGCTCGGTTAGCTGCTACATTACGGCAAAGACAGACTGCTGGGGGTGCATTGGTGGACGGAGCGGGCGAGGGCGCGACCATTGTTCTGGACGAAAATTGCACTGTAAGCTCTTGGTTGATTCTTGGCATTCCCCTGGCTTGAAGACTAAAAATGTTCTGTTCAGGTGATGTGAGTCCGCCTCGCTGGATTATCTCGAAGCGTGGTCAACTGGTCCACTGGCCATGCGTACGATTTTTCGACGTTATTATAGACCCAAGTTGCCAACAGTATTATATACACCATTTTCTTGGGACTCTTGGCAGCGTATTGTAGTGAGTAGCCCTTGAACATGGTGCAATCGGTCGACAGAACAGACGCAATTGTAGCGTACATAATTGCAAATGCTCTGCCTCATCCATAGTCCATATACCTCTAGAATTGTGGTGCAACCTGGTCAGTTTTGTGCTGCGGTTGTGATCTGCTTGTCAACAACCATCAACATTATCTTTATCATCACGTGATGATAAAGATACCCCACGTCTAAAAAAAATCAAGAGATGGATTATAGGTCCAAGACCTTCGTGAAGCAATTGCAAATTATTGCCGTTCTTGGATATACGTGTATAGCATCTAATCCTTCTCCTTGTCATCATTAATCTATTGGCCTACCCCATAGAATTTCCCGAAGTACACCAACTGAAATATACCTTCAACATTCCAGAGCACAGCATATACCTCGCATATATAAAGGAGCGATTGCGAATTTCATAGAGCAGCAGCGCTCAATTCCAGATATCTGAATATACTGTCTGCTCGCAGCTCGCAAACAATCGAACATAAACATGGACACAGACACAAATGCACTCCTCCGCGAACGCTCCAAAGCGACCACCCAGCTGTACACAGACCCACACAATCCGCACAGATACCTCGACCGAGGCCGGATACACGAGCGCCTGGGTTTCTCGGACCTTGCATCGGCGGATGCGTACCGGGCTCTGTCATTGCTGGAGTCCGTTGTTGATCCGGATGGGTGCGAGTTTCAGGCTAGGCGGCGGGTGGACAGTCCGCACGAGGATCAGGAGGGGGAATTTGAGGAGATATCGCAGGAGGAATACGACGGTATGATTGGGGGCGTGTACGGGTTGCTTGTGAGGAGCTTGGTTCGGTGTGGGTGTTATCGGGATGCGTATGAGTTCTGTGTGCGTGGGCTTGCGTTGTTGGAAGATGGGGGTATGGGTGTGGGTGCGGAGAATGAGATTGCTGGGTTGAAAGAGCAGCTGGGGATACTGAAGAAGGTGTATGCTGCGAAGCATGGACGGAAAGAAGGTGAAGAGGAGGTGGTGGTGGACGCAAGCGTGCTGAATGCGCAGGGCTACGCGAGGCGGGTGCTGTACCCGTGGAACACGCATGAGCCTGACCGCAAGGCGCCCGAGACGCTGAATTTGCTGAACGAGAGGCTGAAGGATGTTGCGCCCAAGTGCGAGGTTAGGGCCGTTGCGCTGCCCGCATTGCATGGCACGACTACTGCCCCCGCCTCGGGGTCTGACCAGAGTGCAGCAGAAGTCTCCGTTCAACTGGGCCTGTTCGCAAAGGAAGACATCGCTCCCGGGGAGATCCTGCTGCGCGAGTCGTCGCTGCTAACAGCCACCAACCGCCTCCACGATGACCTCTGCGACGCCTGCAACGCTCCCTTGCCGGAGCTCTCGTCCGCAGAACCCCCCGTCGCGTGCGACGGCTGCGCCGACACCATCTTCTGCAGCCAGAAGTGCCACGACACAGCCCAAACCGTCTACCACGGCGCCGTCTGCGGCCTCATGGACAACCTCGAGTCGATCGGCAAGGATATCCCCGACCCGAAGGACAAGGCCGATTACCTGTACCTCCTGCTCCTTGGCCGGGCGATCGCCATGGCCGCCACGCAGGATATGCACCCGCTCGATCTCCCAGAGGTGAAATACATCTGGGGCGACTTCCACGACCTCGACCTCAACAACCCTTCAAACTCAGACGACCCCACCGCCACCCTCCCCTTCTCCTTCCAGCTCAACATCCTCCAGCCAATGCGCATCCTCGAGGAAATGGAACTGGACCCGTACGCCAACCTCGCCCGCTACGATACCTGGGTGCTCAACACGCTGTACGCCAAATTCCGGGGCACCGCGTCAGGCCGCCTCTCCACCTGGGACGGCGGGCCGGAGCTCTGCGCCGTGCATCCGCTCTGGTGTCTAGCGAACCACTCGTGTGACCCCAACGTGCGCTGGGAATGGGGCGGCGAGATTACGTTCCGGGCGCGGACGGAGGCCGAGCGAGCGGTGTGGAAGGGGGAGGGGGCGCCTGTGCGGCGGAGCGGCGAGGGGATCAAGGCCGATGAAGAGATCCTGAACCATTACTGTGATATTGGGCTTGATGTGAAGGAGCGGAGGGAGTGGGCTAGGGGCGCGCTTGGCGGGTTGTGTCAGTGTGAGAGGTGTGTGTGGGAGGCTGCTACGGCGTAGATGGTTGGACTTGGTGTATAGAATGGTTGCGGCAGCGATACAGCACTAGAGATACCCGATAGATGACTGAATGATCATGTGAATCCTACAGAGACTTGATATACAAGACCCAACAGGCAGGACTGAGATTGGGTATAGCAGTTTTCAATGAATTCACAGCCTAGAAATATAGATGCACCTTTAGAGCCTTTGCCCGCCCATGTTGTTCCAGTTATTTAGACCATTAAAACCTGCTGAGTCACTGTGTAATGCCCAAGTACCGAAGGCCATAATTCAATGAGCTTTTCTCTTGTTACAAATAGTCGGAGGCGCGGCCTCGACGAGGCGGAGTCCTAGATAAAGACCTGCGCCTGTTGGAGTCGCGAGGTGGAGGCGAACGAGATGCCGAGACAGAGCTCGAGTTCCTTCTGCGCCTCTGTTCACGTGCATACCGCGGAGGGGGACTGGGTGATCGTGACAAAGAATCGCCCCGGGGACGGCGACCAGGAGGACGTTGAGGGGACACACTTCTTTCGGCACGCCGACGAGGAGGAGAAAGAGACTGCAAGGAGTAGCGTCTACCACGCGCCCTTGCATCCGCAGCTCGGGGTGGTGGGGTAACAGAGCGTGACGGTGACCTGGAGTAAGATCGATCTCTCCGTCTGTAAGAGGTTCGCCTTCTTGGCGGCGTGACGGATCGCGAAGGAGAGCGAGAGTCGTAAGATTTGCCACGGACACGTCTAGGTGGCGTACGAGAGACTGACGACCTTCTTCGGCCAGCTGGCGAGCGTGAACGACTATAGGACACTGAGCGCCGACGAGACTTTGGAACTGGAGATCTCGATCGACTGTGGCTCGGGGTATAACTTCTTCCTCGAGAAGATCCAGACACTGATCTCGAGTACGACCTTCCACGGCTAACGGAACGACGCCGGCCGCGGCTCCGTGAAGGAGATCGTGAATACGAATATGATCGCGAGCGAGACCGAGAAGAACCCGTGCATGTGGAGCAGGTAGAATGCGAACTGACAGACTCCGAGTCCGACTCTGCGTCACGTGCAGGCAGAGCGGGAACAGTCGGTTTGGGAAGATTCTTCAAGTGTTCCCGCATGTCTTCCGTCAGAATACCAAAGCCGATACTCGTGAAGTAATTGATAGAAAAGCGGGTGTTGCGAGGGTTGTCCAGAGGGAAAAGTCCCTCGAAGCTGGGTCGCAGAATTTCATCCCTCATGCGCTCCTGCAACTTCGCAAGGCCAAGATGTTCCCCTAGATCCTGGAACAGGATCTTGATAAAGATACGGCTGCTGGAGGTCGTCTCGTCTTCATTGAGGTGAATAACAGACATGACATGCCAGCCGATGGCGTCTGTGCTCAGCATATGGCCAAAGAAACGGGCTATATTGCGCAGACGATTGGTTTCGTATCGATGGATTGTATCGTAGTACTTGGCGAAGGCGGCTTCGAAAAGATCAGACCATAAACGGTTGATTTTCGCAAATCGCTCTCCAATCAAGCCGTAGAATTTCGAGTATGTTCGCTCCTGGGAACAACATTCGATGATCATCGAGGGGAGTTCTGGCTCCAGGCCAGGCGGCAACGAGATCTTCATAAGTTTGTGGCAACATTCTTCAAAGTCGATACTGGACATGATAGTCAAGTAGATTGTTCGCCGGAGATTGACGAGATCTGTATTGCTCTGATCCTTGATTTCCATCTGTCGTTCTTCCTCCTCTTCCTCATCAGAACTCTCGTCGGTTTCGTCCTCATCTTCTTCATCATCGCTACCCTCGCCAAGGATTTCGGCCTTGAGCTTCTTGTACGCCTCTTCGTGCTCCTCCCACTGAGGATCGTATTTGAAGACATTGAGGCCATCCTGAGTATCAATTTCATCATCGAGACCGATACGATGTGTGATCTGATCTTCCTCCTCAACTAGGTCGAGTTCCTCCTTGATCGCGGGGTTGTCCTTGTATCTATCCTTGCGAACCTGGAACAGGACCTCGATCATGTATTGAACTCGTTTGTCGATGTCGGCCTCGTGCAAGATATTCCTGAACTGATCAAACACAGCCAGAGCGATGGGAGCGCTCATCTCTTCCAAGTGCTGGCCAACTTCCCTGGTCAGACCGACGGCAATCTCCACACTATCATCTGTAGGTTTATGTAGCAGAAGAAGGAGAATCTGGGCGGCAAGCATCTCGTGAGCGACTTGCTGGTTACACAGATGCGCAATGAATGTGGTGGATGAGATGCAGACGGCCTTATCGTTTCGCTTGAATGCTTTTCGGAATTGGACAATCAACCTATTGAGCAGCAATTCGCCGACTTGAGGCAACTTGGTATTGACAATGGCCGCCATCGCCGCGTAGATCGGGGTAAACGGTAAACTCGCCGCTTGCGCCTTCATGATGCTCCTGCAGAACAAACCTCGGCCACGCACCAGATTCTCCCCAAAGAGCTCGGGAACGATAAACTTGATGTTGGACACGTTGACCTTGTTGATGAGACCGTTGATGGACTTCTTCAGAGCTTCCCATGCCATACGCTGGTATTCTTTGCTGTTCTTATCCGTGATCTGAGCCTGCAGCGCGCGCAATCGAGCTGGTGGTATGTATGTGCCCCCAGATCGCATATTCAACAATTTTTCATACTCAGCTTTGGCGGCAGCTTGCTTCTCCTCCTCCGTCATGGGCTTCCGCGCAGCTTCCTGCTTCTCATGCTGACGAAGGCGTTCGGCCAGCTGGCGCTCTCTTTCGATCGCACGCTCGGGATCGATACGTGGCGCATCGCCATCTTCCTTCAGCGAGTCACCAGGTGGCGACCGACGGCGACGAGGGGAAGGCGACCGAGATGGAGGAGAGCGTTTTCGCGAAGCTGAGGGTTGTGGAGAGTATGAGGTGCCTGGAGGAGGTGTAGGCACGCGAACGGCGGATTGCAACACGACAGAATCCGTCATGGTTGCACCGTGTCTGAATCTACAACTCTGGAGTTTCTTGAGTAGGTATCAACTCCAGAGCTCGAGATGCAGTATGTGATCCAACAAAGTTCTATCAGTCGGGAACGTGAGGCGGCGAAGGGAGAAAGCCTTAGCGTCCAATAACATCACGTGACCTCTGAGGAGCCAAGCTGGCCTGGACTGTTTATGGGCAGTATCAGAGGAGACATTTCGTCGTGCACTTCCTGCGTTCTGTTAGGAGGGAATTAACCTGATTCGAGCATCCATTATGGTGAGTCTTCAATTCCTCCTCAGCCATACCCCGCTTTTACTGACTGAATTTGATCGCAGCTGGGCCAACTCGTGGGATCCGCCATGCTCTTGGTCGCTACCGCGATCTTTCTCTATTATACGGCTTGGACTCTCCTTATGGTACTTAATCCGCATCCTCTTGACGACGACACCTGACACGAAAACTAACTATTAAATAGCCATTCGTTGACACCGGACACCCTCTTCACGACCTCTTTCCTCCTCGCGTATGGGCTATCCGCATACCCGTCATTCTGACTCTACTGGGCTCGGCTGTGGTTGGTACCTTTATTGGGTTGGTAATGATCAAGAGCAACAGAAAGAAAGCCGCCAAAGCGGCTGCTGCGAAGAAGAAGACCTGAATATTGCCAAGAAGAGGTGGCATACAAAGGACCGGTGAACAAAAGCATAGTCTACCGGAGTGTGCAAGGGAGTTTCCCCTTGATTTTATCTAATAAACTTGTATCAATATTATCTAAATTCTTTGACTTTCGCTTTACCCCTATCGAGTTAGAGAGGAATCCTTCATATTGTCTCATCATGAGGATGCTGATGCTTGTCAATGACGAACCCATAGGTCATCGGCAGGCATACAAGTCTACGGGTACGAGTGTCATAGGGAAATGGCACGTTGAGGAAGAATTCCCTGGACGATGACAAGCATAGATTTGATATGACCGGCAGAAATCATGTCAGTCATCGCTTGGTCCTCCACCAATGACACCTTGGGGCCTTACAGATCATGGCTATGCTGCAAAAGTGACCTCGTGACAAGTCGACGACGAACACCTGACGACTGAGTCGAAACGCCTTGGTCGTTGTTTGACTGGCGGTTACCTCCGGAGGCAACCGTGGATACGTGGAATGTTCGATCCAAGTTTCGACATCCAGTTGATGATGGTGATGATCATGACCTGCCACCTCTTTCCTATGAGGACAACCCTTCAGGCAAATCACGTGTCGTATGCTGACCCCGTGTTTCGGGCGCGCGTTGTTTGCAATGTTTGTCTTACCCCTCATGCGGGATGGGGATGGTTATTTGTAATGTCATTACCAGCAAAGATACGGTACCTCGTGCCAGATATATAGTCACAGGCATTCATGTTCCAAGATCAGCTGTCGAGAAGCTGCGAGGGATTCTGTAACTTTGAAGTATAGGTCCTGTGTGAATACCATATCATTTCAATAACTTGTACATATAAAAGATAGATGAGACCTGATTTATGACGGTGCCAACTGAGATACGGAGCGGAAAGTAGGGGGCAGGCAGATAGGTACCTTACTCCGTAAGGTAACTCCGTACTCCTGTGTACCTAGGTACCTACTGATAAGGAAATCAGCCCTGGAACTATGACTGATACCTGCTAGCTGCTTGCAGATAACGGGTAAACTTTGGTTTAATTACGTATGAGCAGTCAGCCTACCATGGAGAGATGTCATCTACCTATGCTCCTGACCTGCATGGATTCCCCCTCCCCCTCTCTTGAACCGTTTACTGCTCTATATCTCTTTTCAAACAACTATCTGAAATCTTTCTTGAGTCCTAGTTTTGGAACAGTCATACGAGACTGTAGTTCAGAGATACTGGAGATAAGTTACTGAGTTGGAGGCTTGGATGACAGAAGAACGTCTGGCATCCGAGTCACACTGAATCCCGCATCTACAAGGCGTATCCAAGGGTACACATCCCCAGGTACGCTGGCTCGCGCGACAGCTCCGCACTCGAACAGAGAGAGTGCAATAACTTATTCTGTCCTTCCTCTGGAGATTTTTGTCACTTCAATCAACAAACAATAGTATGTTTCAATGAGAGCCCGCAACTGCTTCTTGCGATGACTCACGCTGACAAGCGTTCTGTACACAAGGTTCCACGCAGTCTCTAGATAGGTTCCCAGCTCATCGATTGTCTTTGCCAATCAACATCATTGTTTGAACACCCGTTCTCAGACCTTATCAGAGGTCTTGAGGGCGGTCTCCTTAGCGAGATTCTCTGTTGCCTCCTTTTGAGGCACTCCTTCCAGTTGAATGCCCCCGGCAGCCTCGGACGACTTATTTCGCCAGCAGGGCCGGGCTTCAGGCGATCTCAGCCCCCTTCCCCCAGATTTCACTCGGCCAAGTCCCGAAAACAATGACAATATTGGAAAAACGAAGAAAAAGGGTAAAAACGGCAAAGGAGGTAAAGGGGCCAAAGCGGTAGCCAAGTCTCCGCCTGATGACCTGTATGCATGGAAATCACTCCTCTTCAGGCTATAAGTGTCCATAAACTGACAAAGTCTGTCCTCGATGCCACAGGATTGACACTTCGCCGCCTGTGCTACCTGAGCCGGCGTCTTATTCGGATACTCCGTTGGGTCCCCCTAGTGATCCAGTTGCCTCGGCCACTCCAGACGCTTTTGGGTCTCTTACGGGAACGACGGAGAATGATCTTGTCATCCGTACGGGAACATGGGCAAAATCAATTCCATATGGAAAAAGTCCTCCAAATGATGGCATCAATGGGGAGCTCACAGGCGGGTCTCCCCTTAGCTTCCCTACGCACCTAGATAAAGGTGGTTTCAGTCAACCGTCATCAACCTCTCCCCCTCCTCGAAGGAGACCCTTGAGCTACGGCAATGGATACCTGAGCAGCAATTTGTCCAGGCAGCAATCCGTAGACAGGCAGAAGAGCCATTCTCTGAGTGGCCCGTACGACGGTCATATTCCCCTGCCTCATCTGCCGCAACCTCACTTCTACGGTGCTCCAGATATTGATCTCCCTCCATTTACTGGTTCAAACCGTGCAGCTGGAGACGAAGGTTACTCATTTTGTTGCTTTGACACTTTGTCCGGTCCAGCATTCAAGTCCTCCAAAATGGGTGGCACCGTAATGCTTGTTGGCACTGACGGGGCCTTGGACGTTCTCGCAATCGAAGACCGCAAAACGCGTTTAGTGGGAAAGCTCAGTGGACTCAGGGGCCGGGTGATAGAGGCAAAGATCCTAGCCTCTACCTCATCGAATGATCCGTTCATTTCGTCTAGACCACACGTCGCCATCATAATACACGGACCCTGTGCCTCAAGTGAAGACGAATGCCGGACATCTTCTGCTGGTTCGGAAACAAATGAGATACCACCTAGTCAGGCCGGAAGGCTTCCGCCGGGTGAAAAGCGCGTTAGCAAGGATGAGCCGAAACTGTACCAAACCAGAGTCGAGATTTATTCTCTCAGGAGCGGAGATCAGATCGCCACACTCTTCACCACGAAACCTACTCCATGTTTTGAGAACATTCCCGGATTGCCTGCTCTGGCCCCATCTCCTATTGGGAATCTTAAGCTACTCGTCAGCGGGAACCATATAGTGTTGGCGTCCGGCGTCAGTGGGGAGGTGTATGTGTACGGCATAAACCCTTTCTCACAGTCATGTGCATATCAGTGCTTGGGTAAAACTTGGACAAGTGTACAGACACGAGAGGCTCGGCGATACTCAACATCATCCAGTTCAACTGATCCGGATGCATCTCGCAACGACTCCCCACATGGTTCAGTCGTTTCAGATTACCCTGTGCTGGCGCTTAGAGGACGATGGCTAGCAATAGTGCCACCATCCTCAACTTATAGAGCTTCTATTTGTGGAAGGGTGCCTGCCTCACTTATTCAGGGCAAAGCTTTTGGGCTCGAGACGCGTAGTCCTCCAGCCAAGCCGCCAGTCACCTCCGCAACGGACGTTGGCGAGGGCGAGAGCCTCTTTGACAAAGTAGCAAGGGGTGTCACACAAGAGCTGGTACGTGGTGCCCGCTGGATGGGTGACCAGGGGCTTCAAGCTTGGAACAGTTACTGGAATAAAGACCAGTCTCAGAACACGTCCTCGCGCCGATCTCCAAATTTTATGGATTTACCACAACAAGGATACAGTCTCTTCCCTCCGACACACGCCCAGGAAACTCAAACTACTTCCTCTGCAGAACCCGATTTTGTCTCGATTCTGGATTTGAGACGATTGGACGATGGCGGCGAGGCAAGGAATGCCATGCTCAACCCCATCGCTACCTTCCAGGTCCCTAATGGATGTAGCTTCTTGTCATTCTCCCCTAATGGTTTGATGTTGCTCACGGCGAGCAAGAAGGGGGATGTACAGTACGTTTGGGACTTGATGCAAGCCAGGCATTGTCGGGCAGGGGTCTTCTTTTCCGAGGACTCCACATCGCCATCAGCCAATGTGCGACAAGTTGCGCGATTTGCACGTCTTACTACGTCTTCTATTGTCGACGTGATCTGGTCCCCTCCATCCGGAGATCGTCTGGCAGTGATAACCCGCAAGGGCACAGTGCACGTTTTTGACCTTCCTCGCAGTGCTTTCCAGTGGCCTCCGTTCCGGCGAGCTCGTCCCCAACCCCACAAGTCACAAGCCAACAATTCCCCCACGGACGAAGCGACTGACAGAGGGGCTGTGACGAATCCGCTATCCGCCGCTTTCAAACTCGTTGGTGGAAAAACACAGCCTATCCTGGCTGCAGTTAGAGGTCGCACTCCGTCCGCCGGCTCTGCATTTCCTGCAGTCGGTGCGTTCGCAATTCCCTCCGCGGCTGGAGTCCGAAGTGGGAGGGCGGTTGCTGCTGGTCTTAGCAAATCCATGGGTGCAGCAACTGGTACAGTCAATACTCTCCGGCACGCTGGTGAAAATCGACTGCATCTTTCCGGTCTCGCCCGTGACCCAGCCGCATCTCGTGTTGTCTGGATTTCGAACAAAGGGCAACCTTTCCTGGGTGTGGTAGACAATGGATTCTTCCGGCTGTACCGGGTCAAAAGATCCATGTCTTCTCACAGGAATCGCCAGCTGCAGTCGGTTATTGGAAACAAGGAAATCGAGTACAAGTTGCCTGCGAACCTTCAGATTCCATGCGGGCCACTGCTGATTGGGACATTCGCCCATGAACACACTGTGTCTGCCATCTTAACCCTGCCGTCTTCAAACTCACGGCCCCACACTACCTCAAAGATCAGGTGCCAGCCCCTGTCTCAAGCCGAGATCGAGACGAACGCACCTTACCAGCCCTTCCACACCGACCACAGGGTCAATCTCTTCGTTTTCTCAAATGAAAATGAAGTATGTGATCCGTTGACGGGTGGCCCGGGCGGCCAGTGGATCTTTGGCGACTGTATCTCGCTTACCAAGCTCCACGTGCGGCCATTCAGCGCCGGTGGCGGCACCGGGGACGAGGACGATATCGTGCACGAACAACACCACGGCTACGGGGGAGAAATGGAGAACCTTATCAGTCTGGGCAACAGCACCGGCAACGTTGAAGAGGTTGTTATCACCACTCGCAGGAAGAAGAGACATTCCATGGCAGTCTCCGCTGCTCCTGGCGCTGGTGTCGACGACGGATTCTTCGAAGACGACTGTGAGGTGCTGGATTTTGCTCGGGATCGGGTTTGAAATTCAACATCAAACCTTTCTGTGCTATTTGAAGCACGCTGTGCTTTATTTCCCTTGCACATCCGAGAAGCTCGACATATTTCTAGACTTTGATCTAATTTTGGCGTTTGGTTTCGATGTGGTGCTCATGCCTATTCATAGAAATCCATACATGCAGAGCAGCACGAGATAATCTGACAGTTTCGATGTCATTGGAGTCTATTACACGGTGGGTCTTGTTTTTGGTTGGTTCTTCTGGCTTTAGGATACCTTTCTTGGGTTCTATGACGCTCCCTTTGGTTCTGGATGTCTGCTGTGTGCTTGATACTCTTGCAACTACATACTAAATACCCAAATACTGTACCTCTCTATTGAGATTTGATAGACAGAATGAGATCTATGGAATGATTGCTTGATCTATTATGCACGTGCTGAGAGGTCTTGGGGTAAGCTGCGACTATCACCTAAGCAATGTCCTTCTCAAGGAATATGAGTTGCCTCCTCCATCTCCTCCTCCCACCACTTGCGAAACTCGACCAACCGCTGTGTCCGCAGGCGAGCCATTTCCCTCCCCGTCTGCGTCTTCATCATCCCCTCCAACCGCACCAGCTTGTCCTGAAAGTGAGCTATAGCGTTATTCATATCCCACGGTTCCCCAGGACCAAGATACTTCTTCCCCTGCGCCCCCAGAAACGTAAAACACCGCCCAATCCCCACCGCCCCCAGCGCATCCAACCGGTCCGCATCTTGCACCACCGCCAACTCCACATACCCTTCCTCGTCTATCAACCTCCGCACCGTCGCAGGATCTTTAACCTCCTTCGAGTACGACACATGCGTCACGATGGTCTGCACCCTCGCCGCGAGCGCCGCGTCCGCCCCATGCGCCAATAGCGCCTGCTCCACCATCCGGCCCGGATCAACCGCCGCCTGCTGCTGCTCTCCAGCTACGGATGTCGCCGCGGCGACCTGCGTCAGATACTTCCTGTCCCCGATATCATGGAGCAAGGCAGCGAGTTTGACGACGTCCGCGTCGTAGGTGATGTCCGGGTGTAAGAGCTGTTCCTTCTCGAGGATTGTGCGGGCTAATGTGACAACGCGGTGGACGTGGGCCGGGTTGTGGGAGGGATCGTGGGCTGACATGCAGGCCGTCACGAAGGCGGCCATGGTGGTGTAGAGGTGGTGGAGTTCTGTTGGGGGGGGCATTTTGTTTCCCTCGCAGCCTCGCTTTGTTTTTGGTCGAGGTGGGTGTAGTAGAGGAAGAGGAAGGCGTCTTCTGCTAGGACTTATGTGATTGAGGCGGGGTCAGGCTGTGGGTAGTTGGTTTATTAGAAATGAGGAGATATGGTCGTATGTTTCTCTTTACCCATTTATGATGTGATTTACGCGTTTAAGTGGGGAGTTGACGCGCTGCTTATCAATCAGCCTTATCGGGCTGGATCTTCTTACAGATCTCCACGGTCAATGGAGTAGATCTCTCGCCATTCATCGTTGGCATCTACTTGATACATTGCAGGCATGCACTATGCGACTCGCATGATGTCAAGGAGGCGTCGATTCAAAGGAGAGAGAGGGAATGTCGGAAATTAGGGTAGAGAAAGGCTGGAGACCTTGAGAGAGATCACAAACGGTTCCTGAGCTGCAAAGTGATTATGAAAATATTCCGAACTCGTTCAAATGACGTTTCAGAGCTTATAGTGCCTAGGTGGATGATGACGGGGACGATGGGTCAACTTGAACAGACCTCGCTGAATTGAACGTCTGTTGACAATTGCCCTTGGTTTCTAGGAAGTCGAACAAGGCAACATTGCCCATGTTGATGTCAACGTTCATACTGTGATTCGGAGTAGACTGTCCATGAGTCAGAGTCATTATTAAGCATCTTCGAATTGGTATCTCAAATTGTTTCGAAAGTACTACACATGAAAGGCAACTATGGCACAGTATTAGGTGGCATCCTTATTAGTACTCCAATGAGCATGGAGAGAAATAAAATCAATCGACCCATGCCCCGTAACCCTATTAACTCCCGTCTCGAGATTCATTACCGTCTGGGACCCAGTCGTAGCCAAGAGGCGTTTCTGTAAAGAACAGGACATCATTTACAGAGCCCAAGCAGCAAGAACGAAGCCAAGGAGACCAGCGGCAGAGACTCCGAGCTGCAGCTGGCTAACAGCCGCAGCGTTGGGAGTCGAGGTGGCGGTAGAGCTGCTGGTAGCAGTGCCGGAGCCAGAGGCGGTGGAGTCGGAGCCTGCAGATTGTCCAATTAGCTTTGACGTCCTCGAGAAGTTTCAGGGGTGACCAAATAGAACCAGCAACATACCAGAAGTGCCAGTCTTAGAGCTGCTGGAACCAGTGCCGGTGGTGGTCGCGGTGTTGGAGCTGACACCAGTGTTGGCGGAACCAGCATTGGTCATGGTCGCGGGGAAGAAGTGGCTGCTGTAGCAGCTGTTCTGGCACGCGGCATACTTGTCGGTGTCGCTAGGAGTGCCAGAGCCCTGAGGGCACGCAGCAACACAGCTGACGGTGTCGTTGGCCTGCTGGTCGCTAGGGCAGGGAACCTTGTAGCATCCAGCAACACAGCAAATGTCATTAGAACCGCCTAAATGCAATTGCAACGTTAGCTTTATGAGATGGATAGTTCAAAAAAAGATAGAATTACGAACATTTGGCGGCGCAGGAGGCCTCGGGGGTCAGGCTGGTGGTGGTGGAGGGCGCGCTATCAGTGGTAGACTGGGCAGTAGCCAGGACCAAGAGAGAGGAGACGGCGATGATGTTGTTGAACTTCATTTTGATTGGGATTGACTGTAGAGATTCAGAAGCGACAGACTTGAGATCTCAGTGCAAGAAAGAGAAAAGAAGATTGCTGCTACAAACGAGAGACTGGTGTTTGTTGATGATGAGGAGGAAGAAGAAGGGGAAAACAGAAGTAGTTGGGGGAAAGGAGGAGTAATAAAGTAAGACCAATGACAGTAATAGTAGATACCCTCAGGCCATGAAACCTTGCTGGGAAGGGTTCTCTGTGACCTGTGGATATTGGACACACTAATGATTCCAAGTCTTGTCACTCCCAGGCTTCTGGTTGTTACGCCTTCTCATTAGTAGGGTTTCAGTCTTTCCTGTCTGTAAGTTAATACTTATTTTGAGTTTTAGGACTATCCCGAGTGCTTTATCATCCACTGACAACGTTAGTAAGGCTTCATGCAGTTTCTCCTCAGCTAGCTCAGCTCTGTGGACGATCGTGGTTGGACAGAGCTGTTGAAGAATTGGAGAAAATCAGGTTGTCGTCTTTTAGTCTGGATTCTTCCAGTAGCATCGGCCTTACGCAATACAGCGTAGAACAACAATACATAATAACAATGAGAAAGAGGATCCGATCATCGCCACCGACTGCTATTTCCGAAGCAAGCCACCTTGTTTGGCTGATATGGTGACACTCAATAATAGTGCAAAGTTACCTAGTGATGGTCATACTAATGATACTCGACTACATAATAAATGAGGTGCTCATTCAGTGTAACCATTATTTTGCGAATCCCTCGATCAGGTACCTGTATGTCATCAGACTTCAGCTGAAAAGTGAAGGCCCTTGCTGATTATTATTAGTAAAATAGAAGATCAGAGACATGAGGAGATTGTGGCTGTGGAATCTGGGGTCGGGATTCAAAGAAAAAATGTGCCTAAAATAACCAGATCCTTAGTGTGGCCCTGTCTGCCTCTAGCCCGAAGTCATTTGACGCGGACCAGGTTTCAATTTTGACTTCTGTGACTGTGATCTCTGACCAGAATGGAAATTGTGAGGCAAATAAGGGGCCTGCCTTTGTTGATCCTGGACACTGCTCCGTCAGTAGTCTCAGTTTTTCACCACAACAATTGAGGACCATGAAACTTGGTATGAACAGAGCGACTGTTGCCTTGGATAAGGTATCTCGAATCTTCCTCGTTAAACCCTCATCGCAAACCCAAGTGGAGCTGCTAAAATGGTTTCCATGACTCCTCTCCACCAGTAACACTAAGCCCAGAAACGAAGGACGTGCGCCGCTGATTCACTCAAGACGATGAGTGCAAGTGCAAACAGGACATAATCCCCAGTGTATTTCGATTAGTCTCACGTGATGTCGCGATACCGCGTCGCGTCGCTTCATCACTAACAATGAGCCTTAGAATCCTACGAGGGGCTATTTGGTTAAGATCAAGCGAGTCGCGACATGTCCGTTTCTGGTGACGACTCTGATGATTATTTTGACGATGAGATTGACGACGTTATCGTTCCTGGGACACCTGATGCAGTCAAGTCAGCCCAGACGAACAACCGTCCAGCAAAGCGTCGGCGCTTAGACGCTGGTGTTTTTGATGATGCAGGTAAGCTACCGCGACCTGATATTTGCTTACGATCTGGATCTGATACCCCTTTGACTTAGAATCCGATATCTCCATAGGTCAGGGCGACGGGGAGGACGAATTTCAATCGCCCGACCGACGGTCTGTTAACGCCGTTCAATTTGAGGATGTCGAGAGAACCTCCAAGTACAAGGTCTTTGTACCAAAACGCAAGAACTTCCAGGAGAATATCTTCGTCACACAATTGACCCAGCCGCCTTCCCCCCCAGAGATGATTCGTGGCCCTCGATGGAAGAAGCCTGGCCCCGAACCTATTGCGCCCGAGCCTACAACGACCACAGCTGATGCCAGTCATCAACCGGATCAGTATTACGATGAAGATAAAGAAATGGAGGCTGCTATTGCAGCATCACTGCGCTCATTTGAGGAAGAGAATGGGGGAAATATCCCCTCTACTGCATCCAGGTCTACGCCGGCACAGACTGCTGTCGCACCTTCCGCCGCACTGAAAGAGGCTGCAGCGGACGTGCCATTCGATCTCGATGATATACCAGAAGACGCCTTCGATTCGGACCTATCCTTGTCGCCACCCAGAACGACATCTCAAGCGACACGTGGACCGCCTGTTCAATCTCAATTCAGCACCAATCGCCCGCTTGGCCTACGGCAATCCACGTTATTCGACATGGCTGCACGAAATTCTGACATCCCCTCGCAGCGAGGAGAGCAAATTTTCTCGCCACCGGAGAAAAATGAACCTCCTACTCATCACAAGCTCAATGAAGAGGCTATAAACACATGGGTCTACCCCACTAATTTGGGGAAGACGAGAGATTACCAATTCAACATCGCACAGCGAGGTCTTTACCATAATCTGCTGGTTGCGCTTCCTACTGGTCTTGGAAAGACGTTCATCGCTGCGACCATTATGCTCAATTGGTATCGATGGACAAAGAGTGCTCAAATCATCTTCGTAGCACCGACAAAGCCCCTGGTAGCTCAGCAGATCTCTGCTTGCTTCCAGGTGGCCGGCATCCCGCGATCACAGACGACCATGCTGACAGGTGAAGCCGCGCCAGGCATTCGCGCGGAGGAATGGAAAAGCAAACGTGTTTTCTTCATGACCCCTCAAACCCTCGTCAATGATCTCAAGTCAGGAATAGCCGACCCGAAACGTATCGTCCTGCTCGTTGTTGACGAAGCTCATCGTGCTACTGGCGGCTATGCATACGTGGAAGTAGTCAAGTTCCTCAAGCGGTATAACAAGAGCTTCCGGGTCCTCGCCCTTACTGCAACTCCAGGTTCCACTGTGGAATCAGTGCAAGCCGTCATTGATGGCCTGGGTATTGCCAAGGTGGAGATTCGCACCGAGCAGTCTCTCGACATTCGGGAGTATGTACATGCTCGGGACACCGAGGTGCAAACGTTCCAGAATTCCGACGAAATGGTGCTGTGCATGGAACTTTTCACAAGGACTCTGCAGCCGCTTGTCGACCAACTTCGTAACCTTAACGCCTACTGGGGAAGGGATCCGATGGCTCTCACCACGTTCGGTCTCACCAAGGCCCGTCAGCAATGGATGGGTTCAGATGCTGGGAGGAATGCGAACCTTGGCCTGAAGGGCAAAGTCAACGCAATTTTCACCGTCCTCGCGAGTTTGGCCCATGCCATCGATCTCTTGAAATATCACGGTATCACGCCATTCTATCGGCACCTTTTGCACTTTCAGTCTAACACTGATGGCCAAAAGGGGGGTAAATATCAACGCCAGATTGTGCAGGACGAAAGCTTCAAGAAACTCATGAACCATCTCCAGCCTTGGACTAAGAACCCAGAATTCATCGGCCATCCGAAGTTAGAATACCTCAAACAGGTCGTACTCAATCACTTCATGGATCGTGGAGAAGGGACGGCAGCCAATGGAGACCAGAGTCAGTCAGCGACACGAATTATGATATTTGTACATTTTCGAGATAGCGCTGAGGAAGTGGTCAGAGTTCTAAAGCGGTACGAGCCTTTGATTCGACCCCACGTGTTTGTAGGGCAGAGCAGTGCGAAAGGATCGGAGGGAATGGATCAAAAGACACAGTTGAGCATTGTGCAGAAGTTCAAGAAAGGCACATATAACACTATCGTCGCGACCTCGATTGGTGAAGAAGGTCTCGATATTGGCGAGGTCGATCTCATTGTCTGCTACGACTCTTCGGCGTCGCCTATCCGCATGCTCCAGCGCATGGGACGTACTGGTCGTAAGAGAGCTGGTAATATTGTGCTGCTTCTGATGCAGGGTAAAGAAGAGGAGTCTTATATTAAGGCCAAAGACAATTATGAGAAAATGCAGCAGATGATAGCCAGCGGTACTCGTTTCACCTTTCATGACGACACATCCCCTCGCATCTTGCCCCCAGGGGTTCGCCCTGTGGCTGAGAAGAGGCAAATCGATATTCCGGTGGAGAATACGCAGGCTGATTTACCAGAGCCCAGAAGGAGAGCACGGCCCCCAAAAAGGCCGCCGAAGAAGTTCCATATGCCAGATGACGTCGAGACTGGTTTTGCAAAGGCGTCCAGTCTAACTGGGAAAGTGACGAAGAAAGCAGAAACTAAGAGAGCCGTCCGCAAACCGACTCCAGAGCCTGTGGAGGTTCCCGCCCTGGAAGAAGTTCTCCTTACGCCTGGACAGCAACAGGATCTTGAGCGACGCTATTGTCATATAGCAGGCACTAGTCCAGAGTTCATCCGGAACCCACGTGTTGACGCCTACCCTCGCCTGCAATCCGTTCCTAGGCCGACAAAAGCTGTTAAACATGGTTCCTTGACCTCCCGCATGATTGGTACTCTCCAAAAAATGAGTAAGGTCAGTGTTGATTGTGAAAGCCGATATAGGAAAGTGTTGGCTCTGGAGTCAAGCAAGAAGATTGAGGACTCAGTACTGTCTCGCGAATCGGGCCCTCCAGCGCAGAACAGTGGAAGGCTGGGGAAGAAGCCGGACGCCTTCAAAAGGCCGTCGGCCACTTCGCGGCCAAACAATGTACATGTGCGGAAGGACGAAAATGAGGACAATTGCACTCCCGAACTGCTGTCTCCAGAGAGGTTGATGTCATCTTTTCTGGCGCCTCATACCGAAAGACCTCCCTATTCATCACAAAGAAGCCAAGATACTTTTGAACTTGATTTCCCTGATGTTGAGACACTTCTCAATCGTAGCGCAGAGCGTCATGTTTCTCGCAAACGGAATAGATTTGTTCTTGATGATGACAGTGAGGAATGACATTTTGGGTCAGCGTGGACAGTTTTGGATATTCTAGCTTGGCTTTTGGCACTATTTCATCATCTCTAGATACCCAAAATTACATAGCAATAGATGAAGTTTTGAGTCTCTTTATTGCTTTAAGGGCAGTATGTTCACGGGAGCGTTCTCAAAGCTCAGGGGGTATCCTAAATGCCACCCGTGACTACAGGTGACACCACCCTTTGGAAGAGTTCAGGTAATCTAAAGTGGGTCAGTCTATCCTCACCCTAATATTT
>JAAKEQ010000091.1:0-46835 GCA_014250555.1 Aspergillus oerlinghausenensis
TATTAGTATATTACTTATTACTTTTAGGGCCTGGTTTATAGTAAAAGTTAGGGTTATTAAACTATAGTTTAGCTAGGTTATAGTCTTATTCTACTATATTATTATTATAGTTTATATGGTCTGTGGTATTATATATAAATAAAATTAGATTTATCTTTTTTATCTTAGGTTATAGCTATATACTATAAGAGAATAGGAGATATAGCTATAAGAGATAGAAGTATCTTCTACTAATAAATTAGTATATTAGTCTAATAGTTCTACTATAGTTACCCTTTTTAGTTTTATTATAGGTTTTAGGACTACTATCTTCCTTAGTGGTTTAATATATAGTTTTACTATTACTATAGGTTTTTATTTTATATTTAATAGTTTTACTATTACTATTAGTTTATATTCTAGGGTTATTAAGGAGGGTATTACCTTAGGGGGTAAAAATTATAGAAATAATTAAATTAATTAGTCTATTTATAATTTAAGATATTAATAAATTTAGTAATAATTATATCTTCTTAGGGTTTATTAATATTAGACTATAAGGTGATATTTATATTATACTAAGTATAGAGAATTAGTAGATATTCTATTTCTACTTTATCTACTTATTTAGTAAGAGTAATAATTATTAAAATATATACTAAGGGACTTTTTAGTATTAGATATTAATAATAATATATTTAGTATTAGTAAGCTATTCTATTACTTAGCTAAGGAATATTCTAAAGTATTTTTTAAGCTACTTATACTAATTATTTATACTTAAGAAGTAAATTAGCCCTATTTATATAATTAGGTTTAGCTTATTATTTTACTACTTTACTACTTCTCCCTAAAGATATATATCTAAATTTTAGAATATTTTTATTATATCTTTAAATTATGCTATTATATAGAGCCTATTAGTAAATATATAAATAAAGTAATAATATATCTTATTATCTTTATTAATAGTATCTTTATATCCCTATATATATGGTATATTAAGAAAGAAATAATTAATATCTATAGATCTCTAGTAATTATTACTTAATATACTATTTATAGATAATATAGGGGTATAGTATTTAATAGGGATATAGTATTTATCTATTTTAATAATAAATTTATAAGACCTTAGGGTATTACTATTATTAAATACTAAGAGTAATACTTAGATTACTTACTATATAATCTTTATAATACCTATATTTAAGTAGGGGAAGAATAATATTTCCTTAACTTTCTTAATTTTACCTATATTTATTTACTATTTACTAGATAAAGCCTAGCTAGTATTTTAGTCTACTATATTAACTAGTAGTACTTATCTAGATTATATAGTTTTATAGGGGTTAAATAGGGAATCTAGGCCTAGTATAAGATTACTAGATATAATATTATTATTAGACTAAGAGTACTATATTTTTACAATAAGTAAGTAATATAAGGTAAAGGAATCTTAGATAAGATTAGGTATTAATAATAAGATAGGGGTATACTATAGTATAGTAAGCTTAGGATCTAGTATAAAGGAATACTTTCCTCTAAAGACTAGATTAAAGTTAATAGATAAGACTCTATTAACTAATATAGCCTTCTAAGACTATAGTTTAGTTAGTATAGCCTAAGATCCTTCTACTATCTTAGGTATCTATATATATAGGTATAATTTTAGGCTTAATAGTAGTAATTTTACTTATTCTTATAAGAAAATACTATATTATAGCCTAGAATATCTGTAGTAAGTGTAACCAGGACTTAGGGTATTATATATTAATAGGTTTAGATATAGCTTTAGTTCTTCTAGCTAGAGCTAGTATATTTAATAGAGTAAGATAGGGTAGTAGGTTAGGGTAGTATATAATAATATAGTTAATTTAGATTTTAAGATTAGGAGATCTTACTTAATTAGGGAAGGTTTAATAGTACTTAGCTATTTAATATATAATTTTAATAATGTCTGCAGGTAAATCTAGATATAATAATAGTAATTATTATAATATTATCCTGCCTAGCCTGTAAGGAAGCCCTTACTAAGATAGTTAAATAGATTATAATATAAGGTAATTTAATAGAGAAGAAAATTAGAGAAATCTTTTAGGGGAATTATAAATCTAGATTTTAGATTATTGATTAAGATATACTACTATTTTATAGTAATATTATTATGCATCTTATATTTATATTTATTTATAATCTTCTTAAAAGCTAGCTACTAGGGGAGATAGGTAAATAATACTATGCATTATATAGTATCACTATACTAAAGATATATATCTAGTATTTTTTAACTAGACTATTTACTTATTTTACCAACTTACTTATTTATCTAGACTACTTACTTATATTATCTTTACTTATTTTATGTATTCTATGTGTTCTGCTTATTATTACTTATTTTACTATATCTTTCCTATAGTAAGGGTGCTATATTTTTTAGTGGCCCCTATATATTATATAATATATAAGTATATTAGTTATTTATCTTACTTATCTACCTATAGCCTAGATAGCATAAAGAGAGAATTAACTAACTAATAAAATATTATATAATTAATTACAAGCTGCTATAGTTAGGTATTTAAATTATAATTATTAATATTAATTTATATTAACTAAAATAGTTCTTATAACCTAAATTTATCTTACTTCTTATAGAGAAGATATTAATCTATATCTTTATTATATTCTAGTAGATTAATAGTAGTTAATAATACTTATTATTATAATATTATATTAGGGAAGAGCTAAAAGATATTCTGTAATAAAATCTTTATTATCTTTGGTATCTAAATTAATCTAAGAAGGTTAAGAATAATTAATCTAATATATCTCTATTATTCTAAGAATAAAAAGTATAACCTTCTTTATTAATATTATACTATTAATAATATTCTTAATAGTATTAGAACTATATATTATAGTTATACTATAATCTAGATTAAATTCTTATTAACTTCTAAACCTTCTTAGGATTAGATATTAAGTAGTTACTTAATCTAGATATACTACTAGATAGAATAATATTTATTATAATAGGAGGGGATTCTTTAAAATATATAAGGATAGAAGGTAGGCCTGTAGCCGCCCTATATATACCCTACTAGTATTAAAGAAGATATACCCTCCTTTTATCATTCTACCTAAGCTATTAATAAATATAATAATCTAAATAATTATATACATAGTAATAATAACTAGATAATCACTATATATATCCCTTAGGCCATATTATCTAGTTAATATAGACAAGGTCTTTAGCCACGCATTCTGTGTGGCACAGCCCTTTTCTAAGGCTATTACTCAGTAAATAGAGCCTTATAATTTAGGTAGATATTATCTTAGAGGCTTTAATACCTTATTAAGGCTTTAACTCCTCATTTATTATAGAGTATAATATTTTAATTAACCACCCTATAGACCTATCTAGATAATCTTAAATCCATACCTAGATAACTTCCTAGATTTTATAATAAAGGGATGATAATCCCTAGGGCAGCCTCTCTACTAAACTAATTATTATAGTAAAATTATATTACTGCTAACCTACATAGCTATTATTTATATATATCTATAGGAATTATAAATATTAGCCTATATATATACCTCTAGTCTATCTTAGAAAGGGTCCTTACTACATCTAGGCTTCCCCCTTCAC
This sequence comes from Aspergillus oerlinghausenensis, assembly GCA_014250555.1. Classification (NCBI taxonomy): domain Eukaryota; kingdom Fungi; phylum Ascomycota; class Eurotiomycetes; order Eurotiales; family Aspergillaceae; genus Aspergillus; species Aspergillus oerlinghausenensis. The sequence continues at coordinate 3,638 of JAAKEQ010000091.1, forward strand.
TAATAGTAGCTGGCTGATCTGACTTTAGTTATATATATATATTTAGTGTGCCTTATATATATTTAGTGCTATAGCACATGCTAGCTAATTATCTATATAGTCACCATTATAGCTATAGTAGAACCTAGCCTAGGACTAGGTATAGTATATATAGGTGCTAGTAGTAGGAGTCCCTTCTCCTATTATCTTCTAGTATAGTGTATCACCTATAACTATTATAATAGTAGCTTAATTAGGGTATTAGTAGATTTATAAGGGCTAATTCCCTATACTAACTATCTATTAGTATTATAGCCTTCTTTTTTCTCCTACCTATAGTAGTAGCTTTGCTAGTTACCTATCTAACTTATATAGCTATAGCTTTACTAGTTACCTGTCTAACTTACAGCCCTACTAACTATCTAGTAATACTAGGTATTTAGAGGGGGGTATAGCCTAATAGCTAGGCAGCTACCTAGAGAAATAAGTAAGTACCCTATACCTAAGCCTATAGACCTACTAAGTCTAAATATATAGTAACTAATCCTATCTAATTAGTACCTTAATACTACCTATTTTTACTTCTTAGATACCTCCTCTATAATAAAATTATCTATAAAAGAATAATTATTAGTATTATCTAATCTAGTGCTTAAGTCTAAATCTAAGTCTAATTCTAAGTCTAAGTTATTACTTAACTTATCCTTAGCATCTAACTTAGATATTATACTATTATTATCTAACTCTAATATTACAGAGCTAGAGGCTCTAGGTAGGGAAGAATAGGGGTAGGGGAAGGGAGAGGAGGGAGTAGTACTAGTAATAATAGACTTATTTAACTAGGCTAGGGCTAGAGATACTAAATCTAATTAGGAGGGTAGCAGGGGCTATAGAACTAGAGGAGTATTACCTACCTAGCTTAATATATTATTAGCCTTATTAAGGACCTTATAATAATACTTCTAAGATACTATATTAGGTATAGCTAGCTATATAGCTATTAGTGTATTACATAGAAGGAATAATATAGATATAGCCTAGATATAAGGACACTCCTTCCTACTAAGTAAGAATATACTAATCAGATCCCTAGAGACCTAGACTATACATCTAGTACTAAGGAGTAGGAAACTCTTTAAAAGGCTCTTCCCTCTAATAATAATAGCTACCTAGAAGGTAGTGTACTAGTCTAGGCTATCCTTAACTAGTAAGTTAGTGCCAGCTGCCCTACTAGTATGATTATATATTATTAGCTATATATATAGTATCTAATAATCACTAATAGTTATATTATCCTAGATAACTATTATAATAAAGGATAGGGAGGGCTGCACTATTAGTAGTATATATTCCTTATATATATTAGTATCTAGGTCACTAGGCATCCTATTAATTAATAACTAATTAGTAATCAGATAATATATATCTAAGGGAGGGATATTATAATATTAGATACTCTATGTAGATACTTAAGACAGGGTAGCCTTAATCTATTATCTTTACTAAGAGATGCCCTTAGTAAAATATAATAGTATTACTTAGGAACCTTAGCCAGAACTTATTATAGTAATCTATAATAATTAGAATACTATCTAGCTTAATAATAAGGCTAGATAGTATATCCCTAGGGCCCTGCATAGATATATATAAAGATAGTAATATAGTTAAGAGGTCCCTTAGAGCTATATTAAGGGTAAGGAGGCTAGAGAAGAAATAATAGGTCTAATTAATTAATATAGTAATAATAGTAGTTAAAAGTAGATAGGAGATATTAGTAGTAATAAAGATAGGAAATAAATTAGAAGAGTTAGTCTAAGAAAGGGGGTTAGGAGGGATATATATATTTTTTTCTTAGAGGAAAGTATACCTAATCTATAATCTATAGATTAAGTAATAACTAATAATATATATATCTAAATAGGTAGGAAGGGGTGGAGCACCTCTAGCTATACTATATTCTTAGTAGTCTGGTTAGTATTATCTTAGTTAAATAGGATAGTAAGCCTCTAAGCTAATATCATCCTTAATAGCATAATATATAGCTAACTATAACTAAAAATAGATATCTATAGATCTACCCTAATATACTAAAGCAACTAACCCTAAGCCTTATTAATTATTATTATAAAGGCTAATCTAACTAGGAACTAGATCTAAGTTAATAGAAAAAGGAATTTACTATTCTTAGATAAGAGCTTAAGATATAGTAAGAGATACTAGTTATCTTTAAATTATCCTATTATAATCTCAACCTCTAGATAATAGGCCTAGATCCTAGTAATAATTAGATAGGTATTATTATATATATTATTCTTTAGATTATAATTCTATATAAGCATTACTAGCATACTAACCCTTAAGTATAGATAGCCTAGAGGTAAAGAGGAGGAGTAAAGACTATAGAGAAACTTTATAGTATACTCCTTATCTATCTTACTATTACTATCACACTAATTAATAGATAGAAGGTATACTTCCTTATTTAGTAGATAGGCTAGTAGGGTCTTATTAAAATCATTAATATTAATATTCTATAGTATCAGAATGGTGTGATCCTAAAAGAGGGCTAGACCTATAGCTAGATTAGAGATCATCTATAGCTACTCTACTAGATAGATTAATTTAAGGAAGACATCTAACTTATATATAATATATATATAATATGGTAGAGGGATAAGGCTAGTTATAGAAGGGTTATAGTTAAGGTTAATTAACTACTATACTAAGTACTAATTTTCCTCTAATATAGACTACAGGCACATATTAACTATTAGTAAGATAACCTCTAAATAAGACTAAATCACTACTTACTAGAGGTAAATACTAATAATATCTATATAATTACTACTAGGTATAATAAGTAAGATCTACTAGAAATTACCACCTAGTATAGTTAGAATACTACTAAATAGCTAATTAGCACTAGGCAGGCCTATATAGACATCCTATAGCATGCAGTTAACTATATTAAATATATAATAGCTAGTTATAGGTATTTTATCCTAGATAATTAGGGATGTCTATCTTATTAACTCTACTATACCTATCCCTTACCTGATATTATATATTAAGTCCTTATCACAGGGAACTAGGATCTAAAACTATTTATAAGCTATATAGCCACCAGGTAGTAGTAGGGATATAACACCTATAGAGGTAATATAGAGGATAATAAGATAATAGGCATAGTAGTATTTAGTAAGTATATTATATAAAAAGGTCTTTCCTATAGTAGATTATAGATATATTAGTATAAAGATTTCACTAAGGGCTAGGAGTATTACCAGTGCCACTAGGGCTATATAGAAAGAATCTTATATTTAAGGGATCCTTCTTAATAGCACTAGTAATCTATATAAAGGTAGAATACTATTCTTTATTTAACTAACTAAACTACTTATTAAAGTACCTCTACTAGTTATTAAAATTATAGGCTATTTCTTTCTATAGCTCCTAGTATATACTAGATATATATAGAGACTAATTATACTACATAGTAGGCAGCCTATAATTAGCTAGAGCCTGGTTAGCCTAATCTAATATTTACTAGATATGCCATAAAGCAAAATCCTTATAAGAACCATCATAAGGGGGATTAAATAGTATATCTATATTCCTCTTAATATATCTCTCTAGATCATTACTAATTAAATTACTAAAATACTCCCAGATGGTAGTAGCTATAGCATATATAAGAGGCATATATATTAAGGCTATAGTAAATATTATATAAAGAATCTAACCTATCTAGAAATAAATAGCATCCTTAAAGCACTTTACCTATTTATTATTATAACTAATAATCCCCTGTGCATAGCAGGCCTCCTAGAAAGTTAGATAAATAATACTATTCACTATACACAGATCTATATAACTAGTAGGGCTAGGGATAACCATAAGTAGATAGCATAGATAATAGGCCTCCCCATACCACAGGGTTAGGGGATATACCTAACCTATCTAGAAGCCCTTCTTCTATAGCTTCTACTAGTTCTTCTCCTAGATAAAGTAGCACAGTATATTAATATATAGATACTTCTCAGCATCTAGATATTAATAATAGTAATAGAAAAACTCCAGGAGATATATTATCTTATTATTAAGTATTATCTACACCTTATCAGCAGGTAGATTAGTATTATATAGGATATCATACTTATCCTTATAATATATAACTAAGGCCTTAATAGAAGGGCTTATACTATTAATAGAGTACTTTATAAGTTATTATATTACTTTAGATATATCTAGATACTGTCTATTAACATGCTCCTAGGTCTTATTAAAACTAAACTTAATAGTAGACTAGTCTAGACCCTTATAGAGGTACTTATAGAGATAGTAGATAGCCTTAATACTACTACAGAGTTTAATATTAATATAGGCCTCATACCTCTAGCTAAGATAGGGGTTATAGGGAACCACCTACTTATTACTAATATTAAGGTACTCACCATGCTAACTAGGGTGGTTAATCTAGATATATATAGTATTATATTACTAGTACTAGGGATAGCTATCCTCTATAACCTTAGTAGTATTATAGAACTCCTTTAAGAAATACTTAGAGTATATCTAAACCCTATTAACCTCCTTTATATATAGTATAGTTAGATCATAGTCACTACATAGCCTATATATTATTATTATTATAATAATATTATATAGCTACTGACCACTGTGGCTAGATATAGGGGGAATCTCTATAGAGATAATTATATCTAGTATAGATATATCTAAAAACTAGCAGCTACCTTTTAGCTAGAGAAGGATATAAGTATAGAGGAGTCCCTACTTCTAATATTCCACTACATAGATATAGCCTAGGTAGTTACTAAACACCTTCTACTTATAGATATCCTTTATAAGGTAGTTTAACTTCATATTAAATATATATACTACTAAATCTAGGCAGGCATAGGCATCCTAGATAGGTTTAGTAGGCTCCCTAGGCCATAGGTTAGTATTAAGGATTAGCTTAGCCTAGATCTCCTTCTAATATAGATTAGCTGTAAAGGTAATAAAGAAAGTAGGTTTACTATACTATCTTATAATAGCTAAGAAGTTCTAGTAGTACTTTTATTAATAGTAGATACTCCTAGTAAAATTAGATAGTAATATAACCTACTAGCCTATATCTACTAGGTCTACCTAAGCACTAGTACTTATCTTAATCTAGGAGTACTTCTCTATATATAGCTTAGGCTGATTTCTTTATATAAAATCTAGCTTCCTCTTCTCTATAAGGATATAAGTATTAATAATAAACTACTAGAAGAGATTAGTATTATAATAAAGAATATTAAATAACTACTACTAAGGATATATTATCTATCATACCTATATCTAATTAGTTAGCCCATCCTATATATAGGCATTACCCTAGTTATTTATCCCTTCTAGTTATATATCCTAGTAGTAACTAACACTACTATTAGGGTAGAAGAGCATATAGTAGAGAGGGAGGTATAGTAGATAGGTATAGTAGATATTTATTAGGTAGTAGTTACTAACCCTATATAGTATATCTATAGACTAAAGGTCCTTAGCCTTAGGGATATTACACAGGATCTGCTTATTAGGTATATATTAGAGGTATAGATAGATATCATAGTAGCTAGTATAGGGCCACTCCTTAGGCACCTTAAGGCCCCTTAGTATATTAGGTATATCCAGGATAAAACCAGTAACCTTATATAAGGATGTAACTAGATTATACTACTAACTACTATTATCTAGTATAATAATCTTTACCTATATATTTAAATAGAGGCATTCTAGGTTAAGTATTTACATGATATTATAGGTGTATTAAAAAACTATATAGAAAGGATTAGATTAGTAAAGACCCTAGTCTAGTTACTTTATTATCTTCTTAGCATCACTAAGCAGATCTAGGTTATTCTAATCATAGATATTATACATAGAAGAAGGGTCTAGTAGGTAAAGGCTAGCATAGGCAGGCCTACTACCTAGAAGCTAAATATAGATATATATATTAGTAGGTAATATTATAGGAAGAAAGAATATATTATAAATATACTATATAGAGGCCCCTAATAGTGGTACATCATCCTATTAATCTAGAAAATATAGGTAGATGCACTCTGGCCTAGATAGTTATCCTGGTTATAGCTAAGTAATATAAAGGCTAGTAAGCTATTAAGCTAGCAGATATAGGTATGGAATAGCCTTAAATCCTTATTATTTATACTAAAATATCTCTAAATATATTTATTAGATGGTTTAGGGATAGGCCTTAACTATATAGAGCTATTCTAGTAGTACTAGTCATAAGAATAGCCCTTATTAATTATAATCTTAAGAAGCTAATATAGAGTACTATAGAAAGGGTAGACCTTCTCTATATACCCTAGGTCTAATATATCCCACTCCCTATTATAAGATAAAAAGGTAATAGATATAGAATATAGCTAATAACACTAGCTATAATAGGTGCTATAATAGTTCTATTAGTAGTAGTTATCTAGGATAGGTATCTCACAGACCTTATAGAGGTAAGCTAATAAGATATTAAAGAAGTACTACTATATGTAGTTATTAGACTAAATCTAATAATATTAGCAGGGGTTATAGATAGTATACTAGCACTACTAGGCAGGCATGATAGCTAGGTAGGTATTATAGATATAGGAGCTTAAAGTTATAGAGGGTAGATATAGTATAGGATTAGCTATATAATTATAGTAGTAGTTAGCATACTTATTATAGGTACTTAAAGCTAATATTAAAATAGTATAGCTAATACAGAACCTACTACTATTAAGAAACTAGGGAGTACTATTATAATAAGCTATATAGCATAGCTAATAGAGAACCTTTTACTATAGGATAGGTCTATAGAGTAGTATAGCATAGTAATTATAGTAACTATCTAGGGGGGCCCTAGAGCTAGGTAGAATAGTAGTAGATATAGGAGAAGGGGGAAAAGAAGATAGGTAGAAAGTAAGATATATAAATACTAACTTAGAGAGGGTATAGTGCTATAAGACTAGTAGCTATACTAGATATAAAGTAGTAGGTCCTATAAAAGATTATATTATAAAGTAAAAGTACCTAAACTAGATATAAAGATAATAATTAGTAGCTAATCCCTAGCATAATAGTACCTACCTCTATAATATAATTAGTATAGATAATAGAGGAGAGGTATATAGATATAATAACTAAACTAAAAAAGAGAGAACTAGGTATAATTATAGAAGATTAGATAAAAGAGCTATGCTAGCTAGTTAATAGAGTAGAGCTAAAAAGAATACTAGTAAATAAGAGATAAGAGGGTAATATAAGATAATAAGGCATTAAAACTATAGGCTTAATCTAATAATATAGATAGGTGTTAATATTAGTAATATAAATAGAAATATAATATAGAGTAGTAGTAATATAAATATAAAAAGCTAAGTTAGAAGCCCTATATTATCCCTTACTACTATTAAGAACCTTACTACTATTAAGGAGGAGAAGTACTAATAATAGTAGGAAGAATATATATAAAGTATATATATTACTACTATTAAGGAGGAGAAGTACTAATAGAAAGAATATAAGTAAAGTATACTTCTAGCTATTATTAAGAAGGAATATAAGGCAGGCTCCTAGCTACTAAGGAGAAGTACTAATAGAAAGAATATAAATAGGCCTAGTATAAGGAAGAACTAGAGGTAGTCTATTAGTATAAGATATAAAGTAGAGATAAGGGGAGGGGTAGAATAGTATAGTAATAATAATAAGATTAAAGAAGGAAGATATATCTATATATTATAGTAGTATAGGGAAGAGAAGTAGAGGTAGTAAGATAGAGGTAGATTCTAATAGGGTATAGGAGCTCATGCACAGCAGCTAAAAGGGGAAGGTAGTATAGAGGGTTAAGCAGTAGAAGACCTTAAACTATAAATAAAAGTTAATTACATAAGTATATATATGATATTAATATCATAATATAGTTATATATAAGGAACTTAAGTAATACTAGTAAATTATCTTAATTAATAATAACCTAAAATAATAAACTAAACTCCCTAATAATATAACTATCTATAGGGATAATTATATAATTAATATACTATACCTAGTTCTTATAAAATTTCTAAATATATAGATAAATACTAACTTTATTAATATCCCTAAAGATAAGTAGATGTAAATACTAATAAAAGATAACTAAGAAAACTATTTATTAAAAAGCTTAAAAAAATACACTATAAATTAATAAGATAAAGATATTATAGATAAAGTACTTAATAGACTATATTAAACTAGATATATAGCCTTTCCTAAAAACTATATACTATCTAGTTATTTAGTATTTATTATCTAGTAAATAACTATAGAGAATAATAAAGAGAAATTAAAATCCTAAGATATTATAGATAATTATAATCTTAACTAGGAAGTAATACCTAATATATACTTACTACTATCCTAGGAAGAAATACTATTATTAATAGGTCTTAATATAGATATACCCCTCTATCTTAGTAGTATACCCCTCTAGCTCATTAGCACACCTTCTTAATATAATTAGAATTAATATTATATAACTACTACTAATCTCTATAATCCTAACTTTCTTATTTACTATATAAAATTAAGAATTAAGAAAACTGCAAAATAGGCTTTTAAAGTATTAGTTTTTTATTAGAATATTTATTTACTTATATAGCTAATTAGAATCTATTATTTAGAATTTAATTATACCTATTATCTCTACTAGGATACCTTTATATATACTAATACTATAGCTATAGCTACCTCTCTAAGCCTAAGTTCCTTCCTAATTAACTATTTAATTCCTATATTACTAATTATAATAATTTAATACTATAGAGATGCCTTTATACCTATCTTACTAACTATCTTATGTATTACTCCTACCTCTCTAGCCTCTCCTACTATAATATACTTCCTGTAATAGAACTCTCTTAAATAAAGAAAGATCCCTTTATATACTAGAATCTTAAGATAGTATAGGGGCTTACTAGCTTATAATTATCTAACTTATAGTTATCTAGCTTATAGTTATCTAACTTATAATTATAATACTATTTAGAGAGCCTATAGGCCTTCTATAAGTTTATATAACCCTTAGTTCTAATATAAGTAGCTATAGATTAATTAGAGGTATATCTTATATCTTATAAGGCTACTAGTATATATAGAAGTAGTAAGATAAGAGAGATTACTTTATTATAAAGATCTACTTAATTATATAAATTCATAGAATACCTTATATATAATATATATCTCTTATATACTTAACTAAAATAGATTTCTTATTAGCTACTCTCTTAAAGAGATACTTAGCATATAGAGCTATAACTTTAGATAGTATATAGCTTAATATCTCCCTTAAAATATCCTAGAAGAGAACCTTAAGAAGGTATACTAGTCTACTAATATAATCTTATTTAAGCTAGGCCTGAACCTTATAATACTATAAGGTAATTATTCTATATTCTAGTAGGTTATTAAGAGATTATTTATTAATACTTTAAGATATTATTTAATACTATAGTAAGCCCCCTTATTCTATAAGGTACTACTATTCCTAAAGTATATATATAGCTTTATATAGTAGTATAAAAGGTGATATTTTATATAGGGATCTAACCATTCCTTCATAAGATATTAAATAATTAGTTAATATGCTATAGTACTATATTCTTCCTTAAAATTATTCTAGGCCTACTCTATATTATTATTATTATTATATATATATAGAGCACTCTCTACTACTTTCTTAGTATAGTATTCTACTTCTTCTTTATATATATATATTAAAGCTATTCTACTATTCTATATCTAGTAGTACCTATTCTTCTATTATTATTACCTTTAGGATATCTTTCTATAGTGTTAAGCAGCTATATATAAGAATATCTTTATTATAATACTAGATATAGTATGGTAAACTTATATAATTTAAATAGTAAGTTAATTATATTCCTATAGGATAGGGCTATCTATCTACTTATCTTAGATAATAATATAGTTCTATAAAGGAACTAACCATGTAATAAGATAGATAAATTATAGGCTATTACTAGATATATAGATAAGTAATATAGTGTAATATTATAGGGGGCTAATAAAAAATAATATTCTTATTACTATAAAATTAGCTAGCTAATATTATATTATTAGATAGTTATATTTAAATACCTTAATAAGTTCTAGAGAACCTTAAAGATTATCTTTATATACTTATTAGTTATCTTTTCGTCTATATTCCTTCTATTATATAAGATATTCTATATAGGGAGTATAGTTATATTAATACTAAATAGTATACTTATCTAGTAAGTAATTAACTTTATATATATTATTCTTACTAGGGTAGACCTTAGTATTAATAATAGTAGGAGGCTTTAGTAATTTATAATAAAATAGATTAGGAGTGGTTAGAGCAGGTTCTAGATAGGTAATAGATAAGACTAGGTAGATCTTCTATATAGAGGGTAGTTGTAGTGATATCATGTGATATATGGTGTTGTTTACCCATCTCCCCCAGTAGCTAGCTCTTAAGAATATTATAAATAAATATAAATATAAGATGTATAGTAATATGTTGCCATAAAATAGTAGCATATCTTAATTAATAATCTAGGACCTAGATTTATAATTCCCCTAAAAGATTTCTCTAATTTTCTTCTCTATTAAATTACTATATATTATAATTTATTTAACTACCTTAGTAAGGGCTTCCTTACAGGCTAGGCAGGCTAATATTATAGAAGTTATTAATATCCTTAGATTTACCTAAAGAAATTATTAAAATTATATATTAAATTACTAAATATTATTAAACCTTCTCTAATCAAGCAAGATCTCCTAATCTTAAAACCTAAATTAACTATATTATTATATATTACCTTAATCTATTACCTTATCTTACTCTATTAGATACACTAGCTCTAGCTAGAAGAACTAGAGCTATATCTAAACCTATTAATATATAATACCCTAAGTCCTAGTTATACTTACTATAGACATTCTAGGCTATAATATAGTATTTTCTTATAAGAATACATAAAATTATTATTATTAAGCCTAAAATTATATCTATATATATATATATAGATACCTAAGAGAGTAGAAGGACCTTAGGCTATACTAATTAATAAAGTCCTATCTATTAACTTTAATCTAGTCTTTAGTAGAAAGTATTTCTTTATACTAGACCTAAAGCTTATTATATTATAGTATACTCCTACTTTATTATTAATATCTAATCCTATCTAAGATTCCTTTATCTTATATTACTTACCTATTAAAGAAACATAGTATTCTTAGACTAATAATAATACTATATCTAGTAATCTTCTACTAGGCCTAGATTCCCTATTAACCCCTATAAAACTATATAACCTAGATAAGTACTACTAGTTAGTATAGTAAACTAAAATACTAGCTAGGCTTTATCTAGTAAGTAGTAAGTAAATACTAATATAATTAAGAAAGTTAAGGAAATACTATTCTCCCTTACTTAAATATAAGTATTATAAAAGATTATATAGTAAGTAATCTAAGTATTACTCCTAGTATTTAATAATAGTAATACCCTAAGGTCTTATAAATCTATTATTAAAATAGATAAATACTATACCCTTATTAAATACTATACCTCTATTAAATACCACACCCCTATATTATCTATAAGTACTATATTAAGTAATAATTACTAGAGACCTATAAATATTAGCTATTTCTTTCCTAATATACTATACTTATATGGATATAGAGATATTATTAATAAAGATAATAAGATATATTATTACTTTATCTATATATTTACTAATAGGCTCTATATAGTAGCATAATCTAGAGATATAATAAAAATATTCTAAAATTTAGATATATACCTTTAAAAAGAAGTAGTAAAGTAGTAGAATAATAAGCTAGATTTAATTATATAAATAAGGCTAATTTACTTCTTAAGTATGAATAACTAATATAAATAACTGAAAAAATACTTTAGAATACTCTCTAACTAAGTAATAAAATAGCTTACTAATACTAAATATATTATTACTAATATCTAATACTAAAAAAGTCCCTTAGTATATATCTTAATAATTATTATCCTTACTAAATAAGTAGATAAAATAGAAATAAAATATCTACTAGTTCTCTATACTTAGCATAATATAAATATTACCCTATACTCTAATATTAATAAGCCCTAAGAAGGTATATCTATTACTAAATTTATTAATATCTTAAATTATAAATAGACTAATTAATTTAACTATTTCTATAATTTTTACCCCCTAAAGTAATATCCTTCTTACTAACCCTATAATATAAACTAACAGTAATAATAAAGCTATTAAATATAAGATAAAAACCTATAATAATAAAACTATATATTAAATCTCTAAGAAAGATAGTAGTCCTAAAACCTATAATAAAACTAAAGAGGGTAATTATAGTAGAACTATTAGGCTAATATATTAATATATTAATAAAAGATACTTACTCTCTATAGCTATATCTCTTATTCCCCTATAGTATCTAGCTATAACCTAAGATAAAAAAGATAAATCTAATTTTACTTATATATAATACTACAGACCTAAATATATAAACTATAGTAATAATATAATAAAATAAGACTATAGCCTAACTAAATTATAGTTTAATAACCCTAACTTTTACTATAAACCAGGCCCTAAAAGTAATAAGTAATATATTAATAATCTATATATAGAACTAGAGTATTATAACTTAATAGATATAGATATATATATAGTAGAACTAGAAATATCTAGTATTAATTATATTAACTATAGTTCTATATTCCTATCTAGTAATACCCTATATACTTATATACTAACTTATAAAGTACTAGAAGCTAAGTCTTATTATCTAGACCTAGTAATACCTATTATTTACTTTACTATAACCCTAAATAAGGATATTCCTAGACTAAAATTCTAAAGCTAGAAATATATAACTATATAAGTCTATCTAGTATAATTAAACTCTATTATATTAATTTACCTTAATACTAGCTATACTATAATAATTATTAATAAGTAGTTTCTACTATATTATATATCTATAATTAAAATCCTTAACTACCCTATACCTATATTAGTTAAAGGTATATCTAATAGCTTTACTAGTATATATTTTATTATTATTCTACTATCTTTCCTAGTAATAGTTAATAATAAGCCTGTACTAGTATATATTTAATATAAGACTTATATTATATAAGGCCTAAAGGTAAATATACTTATTAGAGTTAATATACTTACTATAGAAGGCTTTTCTATTAACTTTACCTTATATATAGCTACTATAGTATTATATAATAATACTATTATCCTTATTATAATTACTCCTAAGTAAAATTACTATATAATACTATAGCCTATCTACTCTAATAAGAAAATTATAGTTTAACTATAGTAAAAGATCTATATTCCTATCTAGTAAAAGATATCTAAGGACCTATCTAAAGATAGAGACTATTTATTTAAGCTACTCTAGTACTATAACTTAGTATTTTTTATACTTATAGTTAATATAAACTTCTTCTATATTATAATAGTTAACCTAACACAGTAGCTAATCACTATTAATAATAAAGTAAGGATTAGAATACTATCTAAGAAGATATAATTAATATATAGTATATATAACTAGAGAAAGAATAATAAGCTATTATTAAACTATAAATTATTAAGTAATATAAAGTAATAAAACTAGTTACTAAACTAGATCTATATATAGCTATATATAAGGAACCTAAGTAATACTAGTAAATTATTCTAATTAATAATAACCTAAAATAGTAAACTAAACTCTCTAATAATATAACTATCTATAGGAATAACTATATAATTAATATACTATACCTAGTCCTTATAGAATTTCTAAATATATAGATAAATACTAACTTTATTAACATCCCTAAAGATAAGTAGATATAAATACTAATAAAAAATAGCTAGGAAGATTATCTATAAGAAAACTTAAAAAGATACCCTATAAGTTAATAAGATAAAGATATTATAGATAAAGTATTTAATTAATTATATTAAACTAGCTATATAGCCTTTCCTAAGAACTATATACTATCTAGTTATCTAGTATTTATTATATAGTGAATAACTACAGAGGATAGTGAAGAGAAATTAAAATACTAAGTTATTATAGATAATTATAACCTTAACTAGGAAGTAGTATCTAATATATATTTATTACTATCCTAGGAAGAAATACTATTATTAATATCTAGTATAAAATATATTATTATTATTAATATAATATAATTCTTTTACTAATAGTAAATCTATTTATTAGCCTATAACTATATTATTATTATATCTTATTAAGATAAGGAATATTTTAAGATATGCCTAATAGGATTTAGGAATAATAGGACCTATATATAGTACTAAATTAATAATATATTCTAAGACCTATATAACTTCTAGAGAGATTTTATTAATAATTTTATTATTTAGTTACTTACTTTAAAAGATTATATATTATACTTATACTAGGTACTTTAATAATACTATAAAGTATATATTATATTAAACCTAAATAAAGTATATATTAGATTTCTATCTATAAAGCTCCTAAAGTAAAATATTATCTCCCTAGATATATTAGCCTATATGGATTATCTTAAGGCCTTTATAAAGATAAAATTCCCTAATATACTAGTAGACTTATTAACTTACCTAAGAATAATAGATATCCTAAGAAATTATATATTATTCTATATAGGTAAAGCCTAACTACTATAAGATAGAAAAATATATCTTACTAATCTTAGCCCTACTAAAGGGAAACCCTATAAAAGCTACTTAGGAAAAGCTATTCTTATAGAACTAATATAAAATAAGAATAAAGTATTTACTATAATATAAAGCTATTTTAAAATACTACTAATATTTATCTATTATAATCTAAAGTACTAAATATTTATAGATATTAACTTCTTAAAGAAAAGAGGATATAATATAGTATAATACTTTTCTATACTAAATATAATAATAATACTTTACTATATTATAATCCTAATTAGAATGCAGAAGCTACCCCTATATTAGTAATAATAGAACTAATACTCTTTCTAAGTAGATTACTTAGAAAAGCTAAGAAATAATATTAGCTAATAAAGCTAGAAATATTAAGAGTTATCTAGGGTATTAGAAAGCTCTATTATATTATTTAATTATATTATAAGCCTATTATAATATATACTAATCATACTATAACTATATCTATTATAAAATAAATATCTCTTATAATAATAACTAATATTAATAAACTTAACATATGCTTAGTACATGCTATCTAATTTATCTAGATATTTAGTAATAAATTATACTATAAGCCTAGATATATCTATCTAGTATTAGATACTCTATTAAGGCTGCCTAGCTATACTACTAATAATCTAGAAGATTCCCTTAATATAATCTAATACTTAGATACATGCCTATAAGATATTATAACTATAATATATATAGCTAGTATTACTATTATTAAAATATCTAATAAATAGAAGTAAAAGCTTATTAATAGCTATTAAAAGGACTTAAAATAATTAAATATTATCTAGATAATCTAGACTAATAAGATATTACCTTACCTAACTAGGATATCTTATAAATTATATAATAGCATCCTCTACTCTTTACTTACTATAAAGAGTAGCTAAGAGATATTATATATTCTAATTATATATTTATATAAGATGCTTTAGATTATATATAATAATATAGATTATCTAGGATTTACTTAAATAGTTAAGAATCTCTAAGGAATAGTAATACCCTAGTTAATAAAAATAGTCTTAGAATATATCTAGTACTATATAATATATTTAAAATAATAAACTAGGTACTATAAATTATATAGAATACTATAATCTATACTAGAGCTACTAATATCTTTTTATATAATTATTATTAACTTTATTATAGGATTACTAGAAATCAGCATATATAACATAGTTATATTTATAATAGATAAGTTTATTAAAAGAAATATAGCTATCCTAGGCTAAGATACCTAGATATTAATATAATAGGCTAATAGTCTAGTTATATACTTAGCTAAAGGTAACTAGGGCTCTCTAAGAAAAATTATTTTAGATTAAGACCCTAAGTCTATTATATAAATATAGAAAGATATTTTTAAGTAATAAGATATATAACTAAAATATATAATAGTATATTACCCCTAATCTAATAATTAATTAGAGTAATATAACTAAATAATTAAACTCTATCTCTGCATAGCCATCTCCACCCTAAATAACTATAAAGAATAGCTAAAAGTATTACTATAATTATAAATAATATTAAATAATTATTATAATTTATTTACTAAATCTTCTACTTACTAGTTAATATATAGTATGATGCTATTAAAACTAATAGCCCTTAGATTATATAGTAAAGGAAAATTCTAAAGCTTTAAAGCTTATATTAATATAGCTAAGATACTAAAATTAGTAGTAATAACTATAAAAAGATAGTATAATAAATTATATAAGCCTGAATTATTTAACCTAGGGGATAAAGTCCTACTAAAACTATATAAGGGATATATAATCTCTAAAGCTATATCTATAAAGTATAGTAACTACTATATAGATCTATTTAATATTATATAATATATAGGCCCCTTAGCCTATAAGCTAGAAATACTAAATACTTAGTATATCTACCTAGTAGTATCTATTATAAATCTAGAGCTATACTCCTTAGGCTAAGATCTATTTAACTATCCCTTACTAGATAAGCTAGGCTTAGTGTAAGTTAAAGGCTAAGAGGAATATAAGCTTAAGTATATTATTATAAAATATATATATAAAATAAAAGGTAGAAAGGTAAAGATATAATACCT
Source organism: Aspergillus oerlinghausenensis (assembly GCA_014250555.1). Classification (NCBI taxonomy): domain Eukaryota; kingdom Fungi; phylum Ascomycota; class Eurotiomycetes; order Eurotiales; family Aspergillaceae; genus Aspergillus; species Aspergillus oerlinghausenensis. Next base: position 20,519 of record JAAKEQ010000091.1, read on the forward strand.
AATTAAATAATTAGGATATAAGAACTATAAAAATATATAGCTTAATAATAAGGACCTTAATTATACCTAGAATCTTATTAAGGAATTTAAGGACTATTAAAGGGCTATAATATAGCTATATTATCTTAAAATATATTTATTACTAATCTATATATAAAGTATATTTTTTATTCTATATTTAGTACTATAATATCCTATTAGTTATTACCTAAGCTTAGCTTCTTTATCTATTTACTAAATTACTATAAATACTATTCACCTATTATTACTAAACTAATAATAGTAAATACTATTATATATACTCTCTTATTATCTTCTTATCCTTTCCCCTATTATCTTCTTACCTTTCTCTTATATATCTATCTATACCTCTATTACATATCTTCCCTAGATCTAATAGTTAAATCTTTACTTATAATATAATATACTAAATTACTAGCTAAATCCCTAGATATACTATATTATTAATATATTAACTACTTTTATAATAAAATTAAGAAAGTATTATTTAATTATATTATTTCTATTAATTATATTCTCCCTAGCTAGTAGTATCTATTTATAAATAACTCTAAATCTTATATAACTATAACCCCCCCTTACTTCTAAAATATAATTACTTGCAGATAAATTATCTATAGATAATTATATAAATATAAAATATACCCTCTCTAAATCTAAAGTAACCCTAGCTATAGCTATAATAGGTAAAGTAATTATAAATATACTAAATCTTAAAGCTATAACTATAAAGAAAATTATAAATATATAAAAGATAGTATAGGACTATAATTATAATCTATTTATATTTCTATCTAATAGATAGTATATTAATATTAACTTCTTTATATTTTACCTTATATTACTACTACTATTAGTACTAAAATTTAATGATAAAAAACCCCTAATAATAATAATTAATATAATTAAAGATCTTTATATAGTTATTTAGATACCTATAAAGCCTATTATTATCTAGTATATATAATAGTATTCTTATAAGCTAAAATATATATACCCTAGTATAAAATATATAAAGTATCTAGAAAAACTATTATAATAAAGGATTATAACCTCTATTTATTATATAAGACTAAAATTAAGCACCTTAAGTTAGCTAAAATATTATTTAAGGACTAAATTAGTCAGCTAAAGGCTGTATATAATAATTATAAACTAAAGATAATTAAATTCTAGAATAACTAGTATAACTAGAAAGTTAAATTACTTAAAATAATCTATAAATAGGACCTACTACCCTATAGTAAAGATATTATAATAAAAATATATATATAGGCAAAGTAGGAAAAATATAAAGAAGATAATAATAAATATAATATATTTTACTATAGTAACTCTATAATACTAGTTATATAGCCTATCTATCCTTAGTAATAGAATAGAAGCTATAGCCTACCCCTACTACTTTATATTCTATAGTAACTATAAGATCTAAATATAGTAATTATAGCTATTAATAATACTATTACTAATCTTATAAAGATATAAATATAAAGTATAACCTCTAAAGGTAAGAAGTATATATATTTTAGAAATATTAGTAACTTAGAGAAAGAATTAGATAATAATAAGATTATCCTATCTATATACCTATCTATATACCTTAACTAGGTTATATAATAGTATATATTATAGGATATAACTATACCTATAGATAATAAGAATATACTTAAGAAATATAATCTCCTAGATAATATTAACCTAGACTAGTCTACTTAGGCACTAACCCTAAAGAAACTAAGAACTATATAGATTACTAAAGATCTTAATATATATCTATAAGGAAAATTAGCCCTAGCCCTCTAGTATATACTTACTAGAGTAATAGGCTATATAAAAGACTTAATATTTATTAATAATATAGTAAAGGCCCTCTATAGAATTAAATAATAGTATTTTACCTAAAGTAAGATGAACTAAAAGATCCTATTATCTAGTAGTATTAATTATTAGGCTCTTATAACTAAAGGAAAGAAATATATTACTAATACTCTTAAGAAGATAAATAGTACTAAAGACATATACCTTATATTCTTTAATTAATCCACACATCTGATATTAGTTTATTTATTTTACTATATTCTGCCTGTATTATCTTACTATATTTTATTAAATTATCTACTTATCTTATCTACTATATATTTATTTTATCACCTTACCATTACTACATTCTATTAAATTATCCACTCATCTTACTATATATTCATTTTATTATCTTACCACGCCATAGCAAGGGTGCTAAGCTTTCAGGGACCCCCCTATATATAGTGATACTACATGATATGTGGTGTTATTTACCCATCTCCCCCAGTAGCTATCTCTTGAGAATATTACAAATAAATATAAATATAAGATGCATAGCAACATGTTGCCATAGTAGTTTAATATAGTAGGTAAGTCTTCTAATATATTCTAATATATAGAATAGTCTAGTATTCTATAATTAGAGCTTATAATTAACTTAATTAGTTAGTAGAGAATAGCTATAGTATAGTTAGATATAGACCTAGTTACTAATATAAAATTTAATTAGCTTATAATTCTAATTATAAATTTCCTTTATCTATATAGATATATATTTTATAGATTCTTTAGTATTAAGCTATACTAAGAAGTCTTACTTAATAAATTACTTTAGTAACTACTATAATTAGTAGAGATTAATACTAAAGAGTAGCTAGTGTAGAGTTATCTTTATAGATTTATTTAGTAACTTATTAATTATAGAGATAATACTTAGGAGATCTATTATCTACTAGAATAGATTAAGTTATTTAGTAGTAGTATAGGAATAATATAATATAACTTTAATAACTTAGATAATATATTTAGATAGAATAGGTAGAACCTATAGGGGTTAAAGGGCTTTTATATAATTTATAATAATAGATCTTATTTTATAAGTAAACTAGATAATATTTAATATACTAATATAGTATATAATAGCCTTAGTATAGTATAAACCTATTAAGTAAAGCGAAGTATTTATTAATACCTTAATAATTCTATTTATTATAGATTATTTAGAATATGTCCTTCATAAGGGGATATAGAATATAGATCTAGGGTTCCTTAATAACTTACTTACTAATTAAGTAATATTTTATTATATAGAGGAGTCTATTATTATCTAGTTAATAGGGTAGGATAGTCTAATTATTATAGAGGACTTTAATAATAGGTAATTGTTAGGGACACACCCCCCCAGCTTAGGGAGACACCCTCTTAACTTAGGGACACACCCCCCTACTATAATTAGCTAGACTAAATATTATATGACTTATATAACTTAGCATAATCCTATCTTTCTAATTTATATATAAAATTAAGTAATAGGAAGATGGTAAGATATGTATTAAAAGTATTTATTTCTTATTAAAATATTTATTTAATTATACCCTAATCAGAATCCACCTTAGAATCTAATTATACTAGTTATTTCTACTAGAATTTCTTTATATTTACTATCTATAAGCTACTAATAGCTAATACTATAGTTATAGCTACCTCTCTAAGTCTATATTCTCCCCTAATTAACTATTTAATTCCTAGGTTACTAATTCTAATAATTTAATACTATAGAGATACCTTTATACCTATCTTACTAATTTACTTATATATTACCCCTATCTCTCTAGCCTCTTCTACTATAATTTACTTCCTATAATAGAACTCTCTTAAATAAAGAAAGGTCTCTTTATATATTAGAAGCTTAGGATAATATAGGGGCCTACTAGCTTATAGTTATCTAGCTTAATAATATAGTATAATTTAGAGAACCTATAGGTCTGCTATATATATATATAATCCTTAGCTCTAATATAAGGAGGTATAGATTAATTAGAATTATATTATAAGCCTTATATAGGTGCTAGTACTAGTAGAAATTATTAACTAAAAGAGATTATTATATATTAATATACTCCTTAATCTTATATATATATAAGAGATATTATATATTTATCTAGTAATATCTATATACTTTATAGGAATACTTTTCTTACCTAGTCTAGGAGGTAGATACTTATTATATAGAGATATAACCTTAGTAAGTATATAGCTTAATATCTTCTTTATTATCTAGTTAAAGAGGGGGCTTAGAAGCCTAAGTAGTATATTAATATAATCTTTCTTAAGATCTATTTAAACTTCCTAATACTAGTAGGTAATTATTTACTTAATAGATTAAATTATTAAAAGTATATTATATATTAAGATCTTTAGATCTTATTTAAGATACTTATATACTGCCTTATTTTATAAAATTATAATATTATTAAAGTAAAGATAAGACCTTATATAGTAAGAGAGTAAGTATTTACTAATATAAGAATCTAATTACTTTTTCTTTAGATACTAAATAATTAGCTTAAAGATATTATAATTATACTCCTTTTTAAAATCTTCTTATACTAGCTCTATTTTTTTATAAGAAGATATATAAAGTATCCTTTATTAGGTCTTTAGTATAATCTTTTACTTCTCCTATATCTATATTATAAAATTAGCCTAAAAGTCTAGATCTTACTACTTATCTAGAGTTATTATCTTAAGGACTTCCTTTTATAGGGCTAAGTATATATAAGTAAGAAAGTCCTTATTATAATACTAAATATATATTATTATATTTATTAAAGAGAAGAGAGCCTTAATAATATTTAGTAAAGTATTATATTTATTAATTATAATTATATAGGGGTATAAATCTATAATTTCTAGATTTTAATAAATCTCCTAAAGACTTCCTAATATAAATTTATATAATTCTTACTTCTTATTAGAGAGAAAGATAAATCTAATATAGAATATTATATTTATAGTAGTACTACCTATAATATCTAATAGAGAAATATTAAATCTATTTATCTTATATATATAATTTATAAATAATATATATAGATTATATTATAGAAGTTCTAGGCTACTCTTATATATATAGAAGAGAGATAATAAGATATTATCTTTATTAATCTACTAGTTAAAGATCTAATTACTATCTTCTAGGAGTATACTAATAAGCTATTAAATTAGTATAAGGCCTTTAAGGAACTAAATATATAGTCTCTAGTATAGATTATAAATATCTTATACTATAAGATTACTCTCTTCTTAATTCTAAAGTATTTAAAGAATTTAATATATAAATATACTAGCCTTAAATTATACTTTAATTTAATTACTCTACTTATCTCTCTTATATATATATAGAGATATAAGTATAGAGATAAGTACTAGCTTATAATTATAATTTAGATTTTATATAATAATTATCTACTAGTTAAAGAGCTTCTTATATTAAATATAAATACTAAAGAGATAGTCTATTTAATAGGTCTTTATCTCTTAAATATAATTATCTTTATTAATATATAACTTATAGACCCCTCTTTAGCTATAGTAGTAGTAGATCTTTATAGGGATAGGTACCTTCTTAATTATATTTAAATAAACTCTTATAATAGTATATCTATAAGCCTTTATATAATTATATATAAACTTAATTATTACCTCTGCTATTTTAAAGACTTAATTAACTAGTAGAGAAGGTATATTATAATTATAGTTACCCTCCTTATTATTTAATACTATTTTATATAGTATCTTTTCTCCTGTGTTAACCTTAATATCTATAAAGTTAAGTTACTATCTAATAATACCCTAGTATTAAGCCCTAGCCCTTATTAAAGCCCTGGCACTAGTATATTTTTATTTATAATCTAACTAATTACAGTGGCAGGGGTGTGTCCCTAATTTAGGGGGGTATGTCCTTAAGTTAGAGGGGTGTGTGCCTAATGATTACCTAATAATATATATAGTCTATGGATTATTATAGTACCTATTCACTATATATTTCTTAAATTAGATAGATAGCTAGATAGATAATGCAGTATATCTATAGTTAGTAAAATAAGTATTAATAAAATTAGATTAGGTTTATTATACTTAATATTCTATTTTATTAAGAGATAAGATAGTATATTTATAACTATATTTAATTTACTAGGCTAGTAGAACACCTGTAGTCTAAACTACTAAATATATTAAGATATATAAATTAACTATAGGTTTAACTATTTAAGTATAATAATATTTATAGAGGTTTATGTAGAAATATTAATAGTAGAAGCATAGTTAATATAGATAACTATTAGTTAATAGGATAATTTAATTATATAGTAGAGCTTCTAGAGAGCCTATATAAGATAGGATATCTCTAACTTAGTTAGTTAGTACTATAATTTAGTGCTAGTAAGTATTTAACTAAGGAATAGAATAGGTTAAATAACTATATATATAGATAAGATTAAAAGATTAGTATAATAGTTATTAATCTAGATATAGTATACTATAATACTAAAACCTTTATATAATATATTAAGGTTAGTATATAAGTACTTAAGAGGATTAAAATAAGTATAGAAAAGCAGACTATTAAATATAGATTATAACTAGTAAAATACTTAAGTTTTATAATTAGTAAGAGTATTATTAATTATCTTACTAGTAGTAAATATATAATATTTAGGTCTCTTTAGGGGACTACTTTTAAGTATTTATATTTTCTATTCTTACGGGGGCTTAATAATATAAGTATATTTATTAATGTAGTAGTAAAAGCATTCTATAAGACCTAGATAATATTCTAGTTACTTAAGGTTATATAGAAATTCTAAGGTATAGATAGTAGTAAGCTTTTCTTTAGGAGTAGATAAATCTAAAGTATTTATATATTATCCTAATAGCTAAATATTTAGAAACCTAATAAATACCTTAGTTAGTTCTAGTTAGATACTAACATCCTATAAATACTATAGGATGGTACTAAGGTATTTTAGATATTTATTAAATATTATAGAAGTAATAATAATATTATTAATATAGGTTTAGGTAAAGTTAAGGTTATTTAGGAGCTAATCTATCTATTATTAGATATTATAATATTAACATCTATGTCAACTAGATGGTATAGCCTAAGGGATATATATAGTAATTATCTAGCTATTATTACTATATATATAATTATTTATATTATTATATTCATTAATAGCTTAGATAGAATAATAAAAGGAGGGTATATCCCCTTTAATACTAGTAGGGATGTATAGGGTAGCTACAGGCCTACCCCCTACCCTTATATATTTTAAAGGATCCCCTCCTATTATAATAAATATTATTATATCTAGTAGTATATCTAGATTAAGTAACTACTTAATACCTAATTCTAAGAAGGTTTAGAAGTTAATAAGAATTTAATCTAGATTATAGTATAACTATAATATATAGTCCTAATACTATTAAGAATATTATTAATAATATAATATTAATAGAAAAGGTTATACTTATTATTCTTAGAATAGTAAAGATATTATGGTAGCTTGCAATCGATGGTATGGTATTTCATTAGTTTGTTGATGATCCCCGGTATATCTACGCTGGAGGTGGAAGATAAATGACTGACATGCTCATGTGTCATACAACATATGGGGGCTGCTGAAAAATGCAGCGTCCTTGCTGTAGGAAAGGTATTAATAAGCTAAATGTATGTGAAGCAAGCAAAGGTAATACAAGTAAGTAGTCTGGATAAATAAGTAAATATGTGGAGACAGCAGTCTGGTAAAATAAGTGAATAATAAGTAAAGGGAATATAAGTGAGCAGTCTGGATAAACAAGCAACTAAGCTAGTTAAAAAATACTAGATGAGTGTCTTTAGTGCTATTAGTTTCCTTAAGAGCATCTGTAATATATTTTCTTCCTTTTATAGTAAGGGTCTAATAATTAATGCTGTTAGATAACAGGGCCTTTTAGTTTATCTTACTTTAGGTGAAATACTATTACTTAATTCTATAGAGGGCCTTTACTATATTATTAGTGAATATTAAGTCCTTAGTATAGCCTGTAGCTCTGGCAAGTATATACTAGAGGGCTAGGGCTAGTTTCCCCTATGGGTATGCAGTAAGGTCTTTGGTAATATATATAATTCTTAATTTTTTAAGGGTTGCTGGCCAAGTGGTCTGGTTTAGGTTAATATTATCTAGGAGGTTATATTTCTTAAGCAGGTCCTTATTATCTATAGGTGTAATTATATCCTATGATGCATATTATTATGTAACCTAGTTAAGGTATATAGATAGGTCTGTGGGTAGGGTGATTTTATTATTATCTAGCTCTTCCTCTGAGTTACTAATATTTCTAAAATATACATGCTTCTTACCTTTAGAAGTCATACTTTATGTTTATATCTTTATAAGGTTGGTAATAGTGTTATTAATAACTATAATTACTGTATTTAGGTCTTGTAGTTACTATGGAATGTAAAGTAGTAGGGGTAGGCTATAGCTTCTATTCTATTACCAGGGGTAGACAGGCTGTGTAACTAGTATTACAGAGTTGCTATAGTAAAATATATTATATTTATTATTATCTTCTTTATATTTTTCCTGCTTTGCCTATATGTGTATTTTTACTATAGTGTCTTTGCTATAGGGAGGCAGGTCCTATTTATAGATTATTTTAAGTAATTTAACTTCCTAGGCATGCTGGTTATTCTAGAATTTAATTATCTTTAGTCTATAATTACTATATATGGCCTCTAGCTAACTAATTTAGTCCTTAAATAATATCTTAGCTAATTTAAGGTGCTTGATTTCAGTCTTATATAGTAGATAGAGGTTGTAATCCTTTACTATAATAGTTTTTCTAGATGCTTTACATATTTCATGCTAGGGTGCGTATGTTTTGGCTTATAGGAATATTATTATATATACTAGATAATAGTAGGCTTTATAGGTATCTAAGTAACTATATGGAAGGTCCTTAATTATGCTAACTACTGTTATTAGGGGTTTTTTATTATTAAATTTTAGCACTAATAGTGGTAGTGATATAAGGTAGAATATAGAGAAATTAATATTAACATACTACTTATCAGGCATAAATATAAATAAGTTATAGTTATAGTCCTGTACTACTTTCTGTATATTAGTAATTTTCTTTATAGCTATAGCTTTAAGGTTTAGTACATTTATAATTACTTTACCTACTATGGTTATAGTTAGGGTTACTTTAGGTTTAGAGGGGGTGTGTTTTATGCCTATGTTATTATCTATAGATAATTTATCTGTGAGTAATTGTATTTTAGGAGTAGGGGGAGTTATATAAGGTTTAGGGTTATTTATAAATAGATGCTGCTTACTAGGGAGAATATAGTTAGTAGGAATAATATAGTTAAATAGTACTTCCTTAATTTCATTATAGAAGTAGTTAATGTGTTGATAAAGTGGTGTGTCTAGGGATTCAGCTGGTAATTTAGTGTGTTATACTATGGGTGAAGATTTAACTATTAGATCTAGGGAAGACATGTATTGGGGGTGTAGATAGATATATAAGGAGAAAGGTGTAGGAGAGAAAGTGAGAAAGGTATAGGAGAGAAAGTAAGAAGATAATAGGGGAAGGTATATATAGTAGTATTTGCTATTATTAGTTAAATAATAATAAGTAAATAGTGTTTATAGTGATTTAGTGAATAGATAAAGAAGCTGAGCTTAGGTAATAACTAATAGGGTGTTATGGTGTTACTAAATATAGAATAAAGAATATGCTTTAACAGTAATAGATATATTTTAAGGTGGTATAGCTATATTAAGGCCCTTTAATAGTCCTTGAATTCCTTAATAAGGTCCTAGGCATGGTTAAGGTCCTTATTATTAAGCTATGTGTTTTCATGGTCTTTATATCCTAACTATTTAATTAGGTATTATGTCTTCACCTTTCTGCCTTTTATTTTATATATATATTTTGTGATGATATACTTAAGCTTATATTTCTCTTAGCCTTTAACTTACACTAGGCCTGGCTTGTCTAGTAAGGGATGGTTAAACAGATCTTAGCCTAAGGGGTATGGCTCTAGATTTATAATAGATACCACTGGGTGGATATGCTAAGTATTTGGTATTTCTAGCTTATAGGCTAAGGGGCCTATATATTATATAATATAGAACAGACCTACATACTAGTCACTATACTTTATAGATATGGCTTTGGGGATTATGTATCCCTTATGTAGTTTTAGCAGGACTTTATCCCCTAGGTTAAATATTATAGGCTTATGTAATTTATTATACTACCTCTTTATAGTAATTACTACTAATTTTAGTGTCTTAGCTATATTAATATAAGCTTTAAAGCTTTAGATTTTTCCTTTACTATATAATCTAAGAGCTATTAGTTTTGGTAGTATTATACTGTATATTAGCTGGTGAGTAGAAAATTTAGTAGATAAATTATGATAACTATTTAATATTACCTATAATTATGGTAATGCTTTTAGCTATTCTTTATAGTTACTTAGGGTGGAGATGGCTATGCAGAGATAGAGTTTGATTATTTAGTTATACTGCTCTGACTAACTATTGGATTAGGGGTGATATACTATTATATATTTTAGTTACACACCCTATTACTTGAAAATATCTTTCTATATTTATGTAATGAACTTAGGGTCCTAATCTGAAATGATTTTTCTTAGAGAGCCCTAGTTACCTTTAGCTAAGTATATGACCAGACTGTCAGCCTATTATATTAATGTCTAGGTATCTTGGCCTAGAATAGCTATATTCCTTTTAGTGAACTTATCTATTATAGACATGACTATGTTATATATGCTGGTTTCTGGTAATCCTATAATAAAATTAATAGTAATTATGTGGAAAGGTATTAGTGGTTCTAGTATGGGTTATAGTATTCTATATAGTTTATAGTGCCTTATTTAGTATTTTAAATATATTGCGCAGTACCAGATGTATTCTAAGACTATTTTTATTAACTAGGGTATTACTATTCCTTAGAGATTCTTAACTATTTAAGTAAATTCTAGGTGTCCTATGTTATCATATATAATCTAAAGCACCTTATGTAAATATATAATTAGAATATATAATACCTCTTAGCTATCCTTTATAGTGGGTAAAGAGTAGAGGATGCTGTTATGTAATTTATAAGGTATCCTAGTTAGGTAAGGTGATGTCTTGTTAGTCCAGATTATCTGGATGATATTTAACTATTTTAGGTCCTTTTAATAGCTATTAATGAGCTTTTACTTCTATTTATTAGATATTTTAATAATAGTAACACTAGCTGTGTATGCTGCTGCTGTAATGCCTTATAGGCATATATCTAAGTATTAGATTATGTTAAGGGAATCTTCTAGGTTGTTAGCAGCATAGCTAGGTAGCCTTAATAGAGCATCTGGCACTAGATGGGTGCATCTAGGCTTGTGGTGTAATTTAATACTGAATATCTAGATGAATTAGCTAGCATGCACTAAGCACAGGTTAAGTTTGTTAATATTAGCTATTATTATGAGAGATGTTTATTTTGTAATAGATATAGTTATAGCATGATTAGTGTATATTATAACAGGCTTATAGCATGATTAAATAATATAATAGAGCTTTCTAATACCCTAGATAACTCCTGATATTTCTAGCTTTATTAGCTAGTATTGCTTCTTAGCTTTTCTAAGTAATCTACTTAGGAAGAGTATTAGTTCTATTATTACTAATACAGGGGTGGCTTCTGCATTCTAATTAGGATTATAATATAGTAAAGTATTATTATTATATTTAGTATGGAAAAGCATTATACTATGTCCCCTTTTCTTTAAGGAGTTAATATCTATAAATATTTAGTGCTTTGGGTTATAATAGATAAGTATTAGTAGTATTTTGAAATAGCTCTATATTATAGTGAATACTTTATTTTTATTTTATATTAGTTTTATAAGGATGGTTTTTCCTAAGTAGCTTTTATAGGGTTTCCCTTTGGTAGGGCTGAGATTAGTGAGATATATTTTTCTATCTTATAGTAGTTAGGCTTTGCCTGTATAGAATGGTATGTAATTCCTTAGGATACCTATTATTCCTAGGTAAGTTAATAGGTCTGCTAGTATGTTAGGGAATTTTATCTTTATAAGGGCCTTAAGGTAATCTATAGGGGCTGATATATCTAGGGAGGTAATATTTTACCCTAGGAGCTTTATAGATAGGAATCTAATATATACTTTAGTTAGGTTTAGTATAATATATACTTTATGGCATTATTAAAGTACCTAGTGTAAGTGTAATATATAATCTTCTAGGGTGAGTGACTAAATAACAAAGTTATTAATAAAACCTCTCCAGAAGTTGTGTAGGTCTTAGAATATATTATTAATTTAATACTATACATAGGTCCTGCTATTCCTAAATCCTATTAGGTATATCTTAAAGTATTCCTATCCTTAATAAGATATGATAGTAATGTGCTTATAGGCTAATAGGTGGATTCACTATTAGTAGAAGAATTATGTTATGTTAATAATAGTGATGTATTTTATACTAGATATTAATAATAGTATTTCTTCCTGGGATGGCAGTGGATATATATCAGGTATTACTTCCTAGTTAAGGTCATGATTATCTATAATAACTTAGGATTTTAATTTTTCTTCATTATTCTTTATAGTTATTCACTATATAATGAATACTGGATGACTAGATGGCATGTGGTTTTTAGGGAAGGCTATATACCTAGTTTAATATAGTCTATTAAATACTTTATCTATAACATCTTTATCTTATTAACTTATAGGGTATCTTTTTAAGCTTTTTTATAGATAGTCTTCCTAGCTATCTTTTATTAGTATTTACATCCATTTATCTTTAGGGATATTAATAAAGTCAGTGTTTATCTATACATCTGGAAATTCCATAAGGACTAGGTATAGTATATTAATTACATGGTCATTCCTATAGATGGTTATACTATTGGGGAGTTTGGTTTACTATTTTAGGTTATTATTAATTAGGATAATTTATTAGCATTACTTAGGTTCCTCATATGCAGCTATATGTAGATCTAGTTTAGTAAGTTTTATTACTTTATATTACTCAGTAATTTATAGTTTAATAATAGCTTACTATTCTTCCTCTGGTTATACATGCCATATATTAATTATATCTATCTTAGATAGCATTCCAATCCTTACTCTATTATTAATAGTGATTAGTTACTATATTAGGTTGACTACTATAATATAGGAGAAGTTTATATTAACTATAAGTATAAAAAATACTAAGCTATAGTGCTAGAGTAGCTTAAATAGATAGTCTCTATCTTTAGGTAGGTCCTTAGATGCCTTTTGCTAGATGGGAATACAGATCTTTTACTATAGTTAAACCATAATTTTCTTGTCAGAGTAGATAGGCCATAGTATCACATAGTGATTTTGCTTAGGAGTAATAGTAATAGGGATGACAGCATTATTATATAATGCTATAGTGGCTGTATATGAGGTGAAGTTAATAGAAAAGCCTTCTATGATAAGTATATTAACTCTAATAAGTATGTTTACCTTTAGGCCTTATATAATATAAGCCTTATATTAAATGCATGCTAGTACAGGCTTATTATTAACTATTACTAGGAAAGATAGTGGAATAATAGTAAAATATGTGCTAGTAAAGCCATTAGATATACCTTTAACTGGTATGGGTGTGGGGCAGTTAAGGATTTTAATTATGGGTGTGTAATGTAGTAGAAACTACTTATTAATAATTATTATAGTATAGCTAGTATTAAGGCAAATTAATATAGCAGAGTTTAATTATGCTAGATAGGCTTATATAGTTGTATATTTCTAGCTTTGGAATTTCAGTCTAGGAATATCCTTATTTAGGGTTATGGTAGAGTAGATAATAGGTGTTACTAGGTCTAGATAATAAGACTTAGCTTCTAGCACTTCATAAGTTAGTATATAAGTATATAGGGCATTGCTAGATGGGAATATAGAACTATAATTAATATAGTTAATACTAGATATTTCTGGTTCTGCTATATATATGTCTATATTCATTAAGTTATAATACTCTGGTTCTGTGTATAGATTATTAGTGTATTACTCATTACTTTTAGGGCCTGGTTTATAGTAAAAGTTAGGGTTATTAAACTATGGTTTAGCCAGGCTGTAGTCTTATTCTACTATATTATTACTATAGTTTACATACTTAGGTCTGTGGCATTATATATAGGTAAAATTAGATTTGCCTTTTTTACCTTAGGTTATAGCTAGATACTACAGGGGAATGGGAGGCATAGCTATAGGGGGTGGGAGTGTCTTCTACTAATGAATTAGTATGTTAGCCTGATGGTTCTGCTATAGCTGCCCTCTTTGGTTCTATTATGGGTTTTAGGACCACTATCTTCCTTAGGGGTTTGATGTATGGTTTTGCTATTACTATAGGTTTTTATCTTATACCTAATGGTTTTACTATTGCTATTAGTTTATATTCTAGGTTTGTTAAGGAGGGTATTACCTTAGGGGGTAAAAATTATAGAAGTGATTAAACTAATTAGTCTATTTATAGTTTAAGATATTAATAAATTTAGTAATGGTTATGCCTTCTTAGGGTTTGTTAATATTAGAGTATAGGGTAATGTCCATGTTATACTAAGTATAGAGAACTAGTAGATATTCTATTTCTACTTTACCTGCTTATTTAGTAAGGGTAATAACTATTAAAACATATGCTAAGGGACTTTTCTGGTGTTAGATATTAGTAATAATATATTTAGTGTTAGTAAGTTATTCCATTACTTAGCTAGGGGGTATTTTAAAGCATTTCTTAAGCTGCTTATACTAGTTATCTATACTTAAGGAGTAAATCAGCCCTATTTATATAATTAGGTCTAGCTTATTATTCTACTACTTTGCTGCTTCTCCCTGAAGGTATATATCTAAATTTTAAGATATTTTTACTATATCTCTAGATTGTGCTGCTACGCAGAGCCTGTTGGTGAATATATAAACAGAGTAATAATATATCTTATTATCTTTATTAATAATATCTTTATATCCCCATGAGTATGGCATATTAGGAAAGAAATAGCTAATATCTGCAGGTCTCCAGTGATTGTTGCTTGATATAGTGCTTATGGATGATACAGGGGTGTGGTGTTTGATAGGGGTATAGTGTTTATCTATTCTAATGACAGGTTTATAAGACCTTGGGTTATTACTATTATTAAATACTAGGAGTAATGCTTGGATTACTTGTTATATAATCTTTTATAATACCTATATTTAAGTAGGCAAGAATAGTATTTCCTTAACTTCCTTAGTTTTAGTAGTATTTGCTTGCTGCTTGCTGGATAAAGCCTGGCTAGTGGTTTAGTCTACTATTAGTGGTATTTGCCCTAGTTGTATGGTTTTACAGGGGTTGAATAGGGAATCTAGGCCTAGTAGGAGGTTGCTAGACGCAATATTATTATTAGACTAAGAATACTATATTTCCACAGTAGGTGAGTGATATAAGGTAAAGGAATCTTAGATAGGATTAGGTATTAATAGTAAAGCAGGAGTATGCTATAGTATAGTAAGCTTTAGGTCTAGTATAAAGGAATACTTTCTGCTAAAGACTAGATTAAAGTTAATAGGTGGGACTCTGTTAACTAGTATAGCCTTCTAAGGCTATGGTTTAGTTAGTATAGCCTAAGGTCTTTCCACTATCTCAGGCATCTATATATATATAGGTGTGATTTTAGGCTTAATAGCAGTGATTTTACTTATTCTTATAAGAAAATACTATATTATAGCCTGGAATATCTATAGTAAGTGTAACCAGGACTTAGGGTATTATATATTAATAGGTTTAGATATGGCTCTAGTTCTTCTAGCTAGAGCTGGTGTATCTAATAGAGTAAGATAGGGTAGTAGGTCAGGGTAATATATGATGATGTAGTTGATTTAGGTTTTAAGGTCTTAAGATCTTATTTAATTAGGGAAGGTGTGATAGTATTTAGTGATTTGGTATGTAATTTTGATAATTTCATCTAGTAAGTCTAAGGGTGTTGACATTAGCCTTGCTGGCCTGTAAGGAAGCCCTTGCTAGTGTGGTTAGACAGATATGTGAGGAGATTTTATGGAGAAGGAAATTAGGGAAATCTTTCAGGGGAATATTGTAAATCTGGGTCCTAGATTATTGAAAACCGGACATGCTACCATTTTATGGTAGCTTGCAATCGATGGTATGGTATTTCATTAGTTTGTTGATGATCCCCGGTATATCTACGCCGGAGGTGGAAGATAAACGACCGACATGCTCACGTGTCATACAACAGATATATTAGATTAATTATTCTTAACCTCCTTAGATTAATTTAGATACTAAAGATAATAAAGAGTTTATTATAGAATATCTTTTAACTCTTCCCTAATATAATATTATAATAATAAGTATTATTAACTACTTTTAATCTACTAGAATATAATAAAGATATAGATTAATATCTTTTTTATAAAAAATAAGATAAATTTAGGTTATTAGAATTATTTTAATTAATATAAATTAATATTAATAATTATAATTTAAATATCTAACCCTAGTTATTCTCATCTTATTAGTAAAATAGATAATATTAAATTAATATCTTCTAGTATAGAGACCTCTTAAACTTAGTTTACTAGTTATAGTAATAGCTTTAAGATATAATATATTTAATTTTAATAATAGTTTAATCTTACAGCCTAGAGTATAACTAATAAGAATAATTAGGCTAAGCTAGTATAGATATATAATTAATTTATTAAACTTCTCTAGGTGAAGTATAATTATTAGAATTATTCTTAATTAGAAGAAGATATAGAAGTTATATTTATTACTTTTAATCTTTTTATACTCTCCTAAATTATTATTAAAGCTTTTAAACTATATTAAAAGGTCTCTAATCTTAAGCCTATCCCTATATATAATAATAAGTATAATAAGGATACTATAATAAAGTAGCTTAAGTAAATTAATATATACTTTTATAATAAGTAAACCCTTACTTAGAAGGTTATTATTAAACTTAAAAAAAATTATTATAGTTAAGTATTATCTTACTAGTTAAGCTAAGGAATAATAGGATATATATAAAGAAAAGATTAAATATAATTTAACTATTATTATTACTACTTTAGATACTTTTAAGTAGTGGATTAGAGAAAACTTTAAAGAGATTAGAGGGGAAAATAAATACTAGAAAGAATATAAGAGATATACTTAAGAAAATTAAATAGTATAATTATATACTACTTCCCTAGTTAAAACTATTAAATAGATTAAATCTAGAATTCCTAATAATATATTAATCTAGAAATTTATTACTAATTTAAACCCTATTTTATATACTTACTAGATAGAAGATTATAATAAACTAACTTTTTTTAATAATATAGTTTAGTATTTTATTAAGTATAAATAGAAAGTTACTCTATATACCTAGATATAGCTTTAATCTTTTAGTAAAATTAATAACTACTAGACTAATTTAATAAATATTAATTATAATATTATTACTATATCCCTAAATTAGCTATAAAAAGGGATATATAAATAGAAAATTTAGTATAGAGATAATTATATATACTTTAATTATAAATAAATTAGTTATAATACTTATACTTATACTATATCTAATTTATTAAAATCTAATTATAAGAAGTAATTAAGAAATAGAAAGGATTACTAAATAAGAAATACTAATTAGTTAATTATTAGAAGCTTCTTATATTAAGGATTATAAAGTATTTAATAATCTTAAACCTCTTTAGGAGAGTCTTAATTACTATAATAATAGTAATAATAAGAATTAACCCCTATAAAATAATATAATAAGAGCTATATTAGAACTAGAGAATCCTAAGAGTATAGATACTTATTTAAATATACTTTAATTAGATATTCTCTACTTTCCTACTATACTTAAAGCTCTTAAGATAGTAATCCCTCTCTCTCTAAGCTTTATTAGATTATAGCTCTAGTTATATATTTATATTAAAATATCTAGCTAGTATATTACTACCTTCCTAGTTTTAATTTTATTAGATAATTATACCTTTACATATCTAACTACTAAATAAAGAATATATATATATATTATATTAAGTTTAAATTCTATTTTAGTTAGGTAAATAGTGCTGTATTATTATCTTATAAATTCTTAAAATAACTAATTATAATATTATCTTAGGGTAAGATTAGCTAAAATATATTAATCCTAATATTAATTAAATTATAGGATAAATAGTAATTAAAGGATATAAGACTAACTATATTATTATTTATTCTATTAATCTTAGGAGCTAGATTAATCTTAATTTAGAAGCCTCTATTAATCTTATTTTAGCTAAATAACTTAAATATACTCTTTAAGAAGATTAATAAGAAACTTAGTTATTTATTATTTAAGAAAAGAAGAAAGATAATAATATATTAATAAATCTATATTAGCTTAGGCCTCTACTTACCTAGTATAAAGATATATTTAGAGAAGAGTTATACCTAGGAATATCTCTAGCTTAATTAATATAGTATAATATTAATATAGGAGACTCTCTACTAATAAATATAAACTCTTATTCCTAGTCACCTAAGAAGTTTTAAGAAATAAAGAACTAAGTTAAAGAATTATTATAAAAGATAATTATTTATCCTTTAGCTAGTACTTAAGGTTTTCTTATTATAATTATCCCTAAGACTAATAAGAAATAGTAAATATATATTAATTATTATTTACTTAATAAGTATCTATCTACTGCTATAAATTTAAGAACTTCTAGATTAAGTAGATTAAGCTAAGTATTTATTAAAGCTTAATCTCCTCTTAGGGTATTAATAGTTATAAATAAATAAATTATTAATTCTAAAGATAGCTTTTAATATATTATTTAATAAATTTAAGTTCTTAGTAATATCTTTTAGACTTTATAATATACCTGTAATGTTCTAAATAATAATAAATAATATTATATAAGATCTTAACTTTATGGTTATATACCTTAATAATATCCTAATATTCTTAAATTCTAATAAGAAATATAAGGAATATATTTAGAGTACTTAATTATCTTTAGAAATATTAGTTATATATAAAACTCTTAAAATATATATTTACTAAGAAAGAATTAGAGTTCTATAATTATATTATTAGTAATAGACTTATTTAACTAATACCTATAAAGTTAGAGGTTATAAAGATATAGCTAAAACTAATAAATATTTATAAAGTCTAATAATTCTTAGGATTAGTTATATACTATTAATAATTTATATATTAATTTATAAGAATTACTACTCTACTTTATAAACTCTTAAAGAAATCTAATATTTTAATTTAAAAAAAAAGTTTTAACCTATAGTTTAGAATACTTAATATTAGTAAGTATTTATTATATTAAAAAATACTATAGTTTATATACTTATTCTTAAACTTCTTAATCTATTACTATTATATTAGATTAAGACTAATATATCTAAATAAGCTTATAGAATAGTACTACTATAGTAAGATAAAAAGGGATATTAGTATCCTATAGTATTTAATAAATAAAAACTTAATAATACTAAAAAGAACTATCTTATATATAAGAAGAAACTTCTTATAATTAAGAAAGTACTTAGATAATATGATTATTATATTAATAATAGTAAGCCTATTATAGTTATAATAAATTATAAAAGTCTTTAATACCTAACTAATATAAAGATATATTTGAAATATCTTATATATTAGATTAAAGAATTTTAAATATATAATCTAATTATTTAATATTATAAGGGAATAGAAGTAGTTATTCCTAATATAATTAATTATTAACCTAATTTTATAGAAGAAGGTCTAGTAAATATAGCTTAAATATCTAATCTTTAGTTATCTATAATATAGTTATAGTAAATAATAGGTAAATAATATCTTTATAGCTTACTAAATCTTTCTAAGTCTAAATAGTATTTATTAATAATCTTATTCCTGAAGGGTGATGATCTAGATATATCTAATAATATTAAAGTAAAGATTAAAATATTAGTATTAAACTTCTAGTTAAAAATAGAATATATTAATTAATAATCTACTAATTAATTATACTATACTAATAAAGAAATTAATATACTTTATCTTAAAATTCCCTTTTAAAAAGACTTTATATCCTAATTATATAATTAGTTTAGCTATCTAGCTTATCCTATATTACTTAGAGTTATTTATACCTATGCCTAGTAGCTAATAATTTAAAATAATATTTAAGATATTATTAAAAATTATCTAAATTACTAAATAGTAAAGCCTTCTAGGCTAGGTCTTAAATAAGAAGCTATATAATATTTAGTTAAGAAGGGTATTATACTATTTAAATAATAGGGAATTAACCTTATTAGATATCTACTAATAATATTAAATAGTAATTAATAGATTATAATAATAGTTAATTATATTATTAGTTAGGTTATTACTAAAGTAGTACCTAATATAAAAAATAAAATATTAGTATAATTTCTTTATAAAGAGATCTTTATTAATTATAAAGTATTTAAAGAGCTATTTTCTAATAATAATATAAATCTTCTATCCTAAGTTATAGAGCTATATATAAAGATTCTTAAAGTAAAATATTATATAATAACTCTAAATTATTCTAGAACAGTAGGTTTTTATTTATAATAAATCTTCTTAGAAGTTCTAGAGTAAATAGTTTCACCTATACTATATTCTTTAATTATATCTACTTAGTATATATATTATTACTAAACCTAATAGATACATAGTAGAGAATCTTATAAATAGATAATAATTAGTAGAAGCTAATATTAGGAAAGATCTAACTAAACTTTAGATATTAGCTATATTAATATAGAGATTATAAAATCTAGATTATTAATCTACTTATCTATTAAAATATATAAGATATTTAATAAACTTAATAACCCCTTATTCTTATATAATAATCTTTTAAAAATAACTTAGAAGGATTAGGAATCTACTAAATATTTAGAAGTATATTTAAAGTAGATAAAAGAGAGAGTCTTAGTAAAATAATATAGTTAATAAATAAAGATTTAAGAATATATTAGTAATATATTAATAAAGAATAATTAATCTATATAATATTAAAAGAAGTTAACTCCTAAGGAAAGTAAAATTAATTTAACTTCTTTAGATAATAAACTAAATAAGGGAATACTATATAATTTATTAAAGGATAATTAAACTTAATAAAATACTAGTAAAGAAGATATTAACTTTAATAAATTATTTATAGTAGTAATTCTAGCTTATTAAAAGTAATTAAAGAAGGATAAGTTATCTAGTATTATAAAAAAATATAAAGATAAAAGGAGATTATACTTATTTATAAATAATTAATTACTCTAATATAGACTAATTAAAGAAAGATAAAAAAATAGTAAAACTTATTTAGTTATTAGAATTATAAAACTTTTCTTTTATTATTAAAATTATACTAACCCTTTCTTAGCTTTATTAGCTTTCTTAATAGAAGCTATACTTAATTATCTTAGCCTCTATCTTAATCTTAGAGATTAAGATTAAGAATTATTTACTTCTAATATACTTTCTCTTTATTATCTTTCTCTAATTTCTTCTCTTTAATAAGCACTGCTTTGAGCACAGTAATTTTATTATTTATAAATTAGAAGAACTAAGAAAGGTTAGTATAGATTAGTTAAAGATAATTAAGATTTTTAAAGTTAATTATTAAAACTAGCTAAGGTAAGACTTTACTATCTAAAGAATTATAATAGTATCTCTTTAAGGGAGTTAATCTAAAGGAAAAGATATTATAAATATATTTTACTATACTCTTTATCTTATTAAACAGGGTGGATAAAGACCTAATAATAGTATAAGGCTTAGAGATAGAGAGATAATAATTATTATAACTTATTTTAAGATCTATAAAAGAAGTATAAGCTAGAGCTTTAGTAGAGAAAATAATAATAGCTTTTACTAAAGTTTAGGAAATATTAAAAATAGTTAACTATACTTTAATAAGATTATTAACTACTTTTTTAATCTAGAGATGGATATTCTTAAGTATAGGGCTATTTTTAATTACTTTTAGAAGATCTCCTATCTAAAGAATAATACTACTAGGATAAGCTAAAAGGAACTAAGATTTAAAAGAATAGAAACTTATATATTATTATTATAGTTCTAACCCTATATTCTCCTAAGGTAGTAGTTATATTTTATAAATTTTTTATTCTAAAAATAATTAGAATAAGACCCCTAAAAGAAAGCTTATATAGTATTAGCTAAGCTATATTCTAAAGTAATAATATACTTATAAAAAGTCTTTAACTTTATATATTATTTATATACTATACCTATCTTACTTTCTTATTAATATAAAATTATAGCTAATTACTATATAAAATTAGTAATAGGCTTTATATATAATTTATTATTCTAATTTATAGTCTATTTAAGATCTTAAACTATATTTAAAAGATTAATATAGGACTTTTCTTATATAATTAAAATAAGATTATATTTTACTATAATCACTAGTATTATATCTCTATAATTAGGAATATATATATTCTTAGGGATAGTATCTAGGAAAGAGTAATAGTAGAGTAATTATATAAGGTAAATCTATAACTCTAGAGATAGTATATCTAGAAGACTAATAATTTAAATAAAGAGAAGTTTAAATAATTATCCTTTTATTAAAACTTTTATATAAATTTATAGTAAGTAATATATAAAAAGTTAGAAGTATTTATACTTAAGCTATATATACTAGTAGTAAATACTTACTTAGTTACTAATAATTATTAGTTAATTCTATCTTTATTAATTCTATTTATTTACTACTATATATAACTAGTAATATTTATTATAATTCTTTATTCTTAATTAAAGTTATTAATTACTTAGGTAACTTACTTATTATTATTTCTAAATAAGTTAATCTAATTATATCTCTTACTTAATATATAAAGAACTTACTATATCTTTACTAAGAGTATTTTAAGATAAGATTATAAAGAATTAATTAGTTAGTTCTATAAATATTTAATAAAGAAATAATAATATTTAATTACTAGATATAGTAATTAATATCTCTTAGTTATAATAGAATAGGGATTATTCTAGTAGTAGGTGCTAACTTAGTCATACTACCCCTATACTAACTAAGAACTCTATAGACTAAGTTTAGCCTAGGTAGGGGAGGATATGATATTAATATCTATATTAACTAGATAGTATGGCCTAAGGGATATATATATATATAGTAATTATCTAGCTATTATTACTATATATATAATTATTTATATTATTATATTTATTAATAGCTTAGGTAGAATAATAAAAGGAGGGTATATCCCCTTTAATACTAGTGGGGATGTACAGGGCAGCCATAGGCCTACCCCCTACCCTTGCGTATTTTAAAGGATCCCCTCTCATTCCAATAAATATTATTCTATTAGATATTAGTATAATAGATTCTGGTTTAATACAGGCAGCTGCTGACTGTACTAGTACTACTATATTTACTAGGTAAATAGAGATGTATTTAGATATAGTTAGTATTAGTATTATAAATTATAGGGTTAGCTATATCTATAACTATTTAGTAAATAGTATGGTTAGTCTATTCTAGATTAGTTAGCTTAATATTTCTGTAGGGATTTGCCTTAGGTCCTTTAGGATTATTAGTATTTAGGTTTACTATAAGACTAGGTACCCTTATTATAGTCCTTCTAATAGCTAGTAGTAATATCTTTCTAGATACTAAAATAGGATTCTAACTATTTAAGGAACTAGGTTAATATAGCTATAGGGATAGGTTTAGGAATATTATATTAGAGATATAGTTTAAGGTAGGTCTAAACTATTATAATCTAGTTAAATATATTATTAATCTAGGTAGTATAAGTATAGTAGATAACCTTCTATATAAAGGTATAAGGGGTTCTATTATTCCTAATATTACTATATCTATAGAAGAGGGATTATAGCTTAATAAGGGTATTAGTAGCTTATAGTCTAAAATATTTTACTAGCTTAGGTAACCATTCTTAGTCTAATAAAAGTATATAAAGAGACTATTTTTCTAACTTAGTAAGTTTATTAGTAAACTAGTCTAATATAGTACCTTAAAGACTTACCTATAGGTTTATTTTAATAAGGGGTTTATCTTTATAATTAATTATATCTTTTATATAATTAGTAAATATATTTATATCTTTATAGAATAGGCTTATATTATACTACTTAATACTAGTATCTTCTAGTATATTAGGCTAGAAGTAACTAAGCTCTTTAGTTTTCTAGTATCTATTTATTATAGTAGGTAATAGAAGGTTATTTATAGATAGGTTATTTAGCTATAGTCTATTAGGTAGTAGAAGGTATTATTACTATTATTATTACTAGGATTACTAAGGTTACTTATAATATTAGTTTATATTAGTAGTATTAATCTATTTATTAACTAAGGCCTTAAATAGCTTAAACTACTATACTATAGCTTCCTAGTTAGTATCTAACTAATAATTTAATATCTATTAGTTTACCTAGATTAGATTAATTAAGTCCTGTATTAATATACTAGGATTAATTAGTATTTAATTTAAGCTACTTTATTAGATACTTATAACTAGAGAAGGGGTAGGATAGGTTTATAGTAGATAGAGTAGTTTAATAATAGGTAGTTCTTTATAAGGAAATAGCTATCTTACAGTCTAGCTAAGTAAAGTAGATAGTAAGTAAGAGTAATATATAGATTAGACTATAGGAAGATTAGTTTATTTAATAGTAGGCTCTTAAGAGATTAATATACTAGATTTAATAAAAGGTCTAGTTAGGCACTACTAGGACCTAGTTAGAAGACTTAGACTAATTATTAGATAATATTAAAACTAAATAAGAATAGGACTATATCCTACCTAATAATTATTTAGGCTAGTACTTATCTAGTTTATTAGTAATAGAACTAGCATTAATCTAGTAATAATAATCCTTAGATTTAGGTAACTAGTATACTAGATATAAGAACTCTCTAGTAGCCTTATTTAGTATAGGATAATTAATATCTTAATTAGGTAGATATAGATAGTTATTTAATAAAGTAGGTAGGGTTATAGTAGACTAGATATATTATATAAGGTAAATTATTTCACCATTAAATTAGTAAGTAAATAGGCTTTTAGACTATCTATAAAATATATAGATCTAATAGCTAAGCTCTATAAGATATAAAGCTTATCTAATTATTAGTTAGGATAACTATTAAACTAGTAGCATGAAGGTAGAGTATAGTTTAGGAGGTAAGATAAGATAATAGTTAGTAGAGTTATAAAATAATAGGAGAATAAGAGGTTAGATAAGTAAGTATAGTAAGGTAGAGTAGAGGGCTTAGTAGGTAGGAAAGTATAGTTAGGGCTATACCCTAAAGTTACTATAATTAGGGTAGGAATAATATAATTAAGTAATAGGTCCTATAATACTAATAATAGTATTAATTAGTTAGTTAGAGGGATTAGGTAATTACTAATAGGCCTTAGAATCCCTAAGGTTTAATAGTAGTTAGTAATAATTAAATATACTAACTAAAGAGCTAATATAAACCTAAGAGGAATATCCTTTAGAATAAATATAGATATGCTACTAGGTTATAGTAAACTTATATTATTTAAATAATAAGTTTATTATATTCCTATAAGGATAGGGCTATCTATCTACTTATCTTAGATAATAGTATAATTCTGTAAAGGAACTAACTATATAATAGGATGGATAAACTATAGGCTGTTACTAGATATATGGATAAGTAATATAGTATAATATCTAGTTAAAAAATACTAGATATATATCTTTAGTACTATTAATTTCCTTAGGAGTATTTATAATAGATTTTCTTTCTTTTATTATTAGGGCCTAATAATTAATACTATTAGATAATAAGATCTTTTAGTTTATCTTACTTTAGATAAAATATTATCACTTAATTCTATAGAGGGCCTTTACTATATTATTAGTAAATATTAAGTCCTTTATATAGCCTATAGCTCTAGTAAGTATATACTAAAGGGTTAGGACTAATTTTCCTTAAGGGTATATATTAAGGTCTTTAGTAATATATATAGTCCTTAATTTTTTAAGAGTTACTAGCTAAGTAGTCTAGTTTAGATTAATATTATTTATAAGGTTATATTTCTTAAGTAAGCCCTTATATCTATAGGTATAGTTATATCCTATAATATATATTATTATATAACTTAGTTGAGGTGTATAAATAGGTCTATATATAAGATAATTTTATTATTATTTAGCTCTTCTTTAAGTTACTAATATTTCTAAAATATATATACTTCTTACCTTTAGAAGTTATGCTTTATATTTATATTTTTATAAGATTAGTAATAGTATTATTAATAGCTATAATTATTATATTTAAATCTTATAATTA
>JAAKEQ010000092.1:0-44943 GCA_014250555.1 Aspergillus oerlinghausenensis
TATCTATAAGATTTTCTTAATAAGAGATCTTTCTACCTACTAAAAGTAGTATAGTTTAAAATTATATACTAGTTATAAATAAAATAGATTACCCATAACCTAACCTACATAGATTAGAGGGTGGATAACTAGTATTATAGGTTGACCTAAACCTACATAGGTTAGATTAAACCCCCCATGGATCAACCCATACCCACCCCACAGCCAGTCTACCTAAGTTTGGGAGGAGTCCCTGGGTGGCTGTGGGCGCTCATCGATAAGCCAGTCCACATGTAGGATTGATGATGCAGTCGATGGTCTAGCTTTTGTGTCTCTGCTAAGCTCCTCATGAATTGAGACTTTAGTTCCTTGCATTCCGTGTACAATCTCTGTTTGCTCTCAGTCGTATTCTGGATGCCGTGTGCCTCCATGATGGTCTGCAGTGTTGGAGACAGCCAAGGCTGAGCTTGGACTGGGCCTAAATGTAGCTCTACCATAGCCAAAATTAGCTTGTATACCTTGCGCCAGGTACCCGCAGCCGAAGAAACATTATCGCTTCCTTAGATACATTAACCATGCTCGTTCATGCCAAGCTCCTGGAACGCGCTAGTGGCCTATATCTGATTACGGATACAGCGTGACCCCTCTGATCTCCACGATCATGTGACGAAAATTCGAAGTTGGGCTTCGGTCCCCGCTTACCCCTCCATCCCCCACCTGAAGCATTTGTGATCTACCGTTGTACATGCTGAAGTGAGTGTTCCATCCTCTCAAAATATCTCTTCCTGACGCGTCTAGCTTATTCTACTTGCCCACCATGGCCTCGGCAATACTTTCTGAGAGAGCCAAACAAATTGTTGGAGCGATGCGGGAACTCATAGAGAAGAAGATTGCAACTAAAGAGGAGAAGGTGAATAAGACTGCGACAAAAGAGGAGAAGGTGGGAGACGTCTGGAAATATGCTGGCAAAGAAATCTCGCATGAGCTCAGTAAGTTGGAAGAGGAGATAAGAAAAGATGGCAACAAAGTGAGTAATTCTGAACTGAGTCAGTGCGCCACTCTAATAGGTCATGAAGGTTGTTGAATGCAATGCGTATCATTGTGTCAGAGGTGTAAATATCCTAAACCTTACATGCCGCCTATTCCTGATCCCAGTAAATAGGACTCCTACTCTTGCACAAGGTGGTCTGCTATCACCAGGGTCATGCTACTTTTTTAATAACTAACTATCACTCTTCAGAGATGGTATAGACATCATCACTGTCATGCTGGAAAATGACAAAGAATAGGGTGGGGTAGTTGTTGGAGGTGAGTTAGGGAATACTCAATACGCACTAGTGTGTAATGTCAGTTTGGATTACAGATAATGGACGGTCACCAAGAACCTGTACAGTGGACTTACATTGCGGTGGAGGCATGGCTCTCACCCATGCTGCTCCTTGGATTTAGGTTTGAAAGGAACCTCCTGACTTTGCTATTGATATCCTAGGGTAATAGTGCAACTTCTAGAGGAATAAGGGCTGGAAGAGGTATTGATAATGTATCTTACTATATAGATAGATATTAGAAAGATGTGTTTTATATAGGTTAAGGTATACCAGCTGTCCTTTACAAAAGAGACAGATCTTTAAAGGAGATATTCTGTAAATGTTTAAGCAGAATAACCTCTAGAAGTGCCACTAAAGGTGTATCCTGTAACAAAAATAACTATTTGATGGACTATTGCTAGGGGGGTATTACTAGCATATCTTAAAGGAGAGCTTTAGAGTAAGTGTCCTGGATGTGCTTAAAAGGGATAAGGTTAGGAAGTGGTAATAAGGGTATATATAGTAATATAATATCATTAGGACTATCTAGTAATCTTTAGTGCTTTCTTTATTCTAATTTATCTATCTCTAGAACATGTTTTTAAATTTAGGTAATAACTTAAATATAAGCTATTTAGAGGATTAGTAATACCTATAGATTTAAGCTATGGGTATACTATGATAATACTAAATATACTTAAGAATCTATTAATATTTTGACTTAGCATGGTCTACCTACTTTAATATTAGGATAGCTTTAGCAAGCATTAGAAGGCAAGAGTATTATAGATATTAGAAGTAAGTAAAGATAAATAAAAGTATGCTAAGAATGTTAAAATATATATTAAGGAGTATATAGATATAAACTAAGGAGCTTACTTTAGCTAGAGCTAAGTATATCTTCCTAAAAACTATGAATTTAATACTATATTTAATATACCTCTAAGCCTTTTCCTTATCCTTGAACTAAGAACAGCTATTAATATATTCTTTAAATATAGTAGCTCTTCTTCTTATTATACTATTTAGGTCTTCTAGTAAAGAGTCTACTCTTGCCCTCTAATATAGTCTTTCTTATTAGGTATAGTTATACTCTAGGGAAAGAGTACTTAGTATAGATTAGAATTTTGCCTCTAGGGTGGCTGTTTTCTTTTCTAGTTAGGAAATATAAATGATACACAGATCCTCTAAGGTCTAATCTTTTCCAGTAAATACAGCAGACTTAGGCTATTGATTAAAGTATGTTAGGATCTTGTCTTTATATCTAGTTAAAAATTCTATAAGCTTTTGCACTAGACCTAGAAACTAGTTTCTACCAGCATTATCTTGATCATGAGAACCTAGGCTCAGGGTTTTAGTTGAAGTATCAGGGGCGGCGCTGGCAAGACTGAATGAGGTATCACCAGGGTGAAGTGTTTCTGGGAAAATGTTTGAAGCAGCAGGCACCACTGGCACAGCAGGAGTATCTGGCATAATAGTGCTTAGCAGATGTAGAGATGCTGCCAGCATCTGATGGTACTTAAGAGCAGCGCATGTGTCTGAGCTAGATGATGTCTCTAAGGCTATTAATAATAAAGTAGCTTAAGAAGAAACTAGTTATAGAAGTGCCTGTAGTTTGGTAAAGGCAGACTCAAGCTTATGGCAATGTAAGAGCAAATCCTGCCTATCTACATCCTCTATCCTAGACAAAACTATTACTGCCTCTAATATTACCTAAACTAAGTTTATAATACCTTTTTATATGGCTGGAGTGAGACTTAAGAAGAAGAGGAGCTATATTTAACTTAATAATTATGTCCTAATCCCTGTAAGATATATTATTAAACAATATATCTTACAGGGATTAGGACATAGTCTATATAATCCCTCCCACCCCTGCAGCACTACTGTGCCTCACCATCCAGCTAATAAGGCGCCATTATGACCCCCCTAATTCAAGTTTACAGACCTCACAGCACCAATAAAATAATCAGGATTTCAGCCATTTGACTTCCTTCTCGCCAACAGAGTCACTGAAATGCCCAAGAGGAGGCTGACGGGTCGCACGGGACCATCGCCACTCTTACCAGACTCGCTCGCCAGGGCGTCGATCTACCCCCGAAAATGAGGTGGGAATTCTCTTGTACAGATTTCTTCCGTTGACTCTCATGTGTCCGGGGAGCACCAAGGAAACAGAAAGCCCCTTATGTTGGAAAGTGCAGCAGGAAGTGGTACTGGCCGCGCCAATGACAGCGCTCCAACGAGCCTCGGTGGCGCAGACTAACAGCATTGGAACGAGCGCCAGGCGCCTCGACTGGGCGCTTGCATATTTCTCCAGTCTGAATTCAATCTTTGTCACATATGGAAGCCTTACCTGACCTTCGCAGTCAATGCGGTCGGTCAGGTAAGCGCCGTGATCTCTTGTGCGTCGCTGGTGCCTGCTAGGGCAATAGAACGAATCCACCCACCCAGAGAAATGCCTCATAAACATACTACGTTGGACTTGGGCTTCTCTTTGTTCGCGGGAGGCTACATAGCAAACTGAAGGTTGCCCAGACTGCTCGTAGAGACGTCTGGCTCGTGTCCTTTCAAACTAAGCTACACCAAAGTTCCCCAACTCGTTAAGCATTATATAAGTCCAGTCGTATTCTGTCGATGAATGTCCGTAGCCTACAAGCAGCCCTGACTTTCCAACCATCTTTAGAGGAATTTCCTCCTTGTTCGTTCAACATGTCTTTCAACCGTATTCTAAAGAAGGTCCCGATCGGTAGTATTACCAAAGGTGGACAAGAGATAACTCTCTCAGTCGCCACTCAAACTTCCGACTGGCTCAGGCCGGAGTCCATCGCTCTCCAGCAAGGCCCAGACTTCAAAAGTGCAGTCGAGGCTTCTAAACACCTGGTGCCATCAGGGACTAAAGAAGTCTGCCAGAGGTCTAAGCAACAGTCCCGACTTCATCCGTCTATGGGCTAAACCACAAACAGGGAAGCTAAACATTCGAGCGACGATCCGCGAGACCACTATACTGGGGTCTGTTTCGATGAAAACGGGGACGGAAAGAGTGTGCACTTTCCTCTCAAACGCTAGTTATCTAGCATGATTTCGACCACCGATTTTGCGACCGACTCCGTTTTGGGAAGTGGAAGGGAGGTGGAAAACACGAGAATGGTCAAGCTTTATCTACTTGCGATATAGTTCTGAGGAGCTGCCTTATAAAACTAAGAATTGCTGTATGTATGTGCAGATAAGGACTGGAAAAATTAAAGTATTGGGGTTGAGCTCCGAACAGCACATCGCATTCAAGAGTGACGAAACCATTCATCTTCCAAGAGCTGCCGTGCTGACGGCCTATCCCGAGGATCAAGCTTCATTGCTCTTAGTACAAATTCCTTATCTTCTTGACAGATCTCTTGGGTGCTGGTTAGATAAAATGGTCGCAGTGTCTCAGGAGGACTGTTTTGCATGATCCAAACAAGAACTGCCAGTCGCTGCTGGTCTGCAATCTGTTCATAGGATTCTGGAAACGGTCCGAAGCATCTATGATGCTTCATGAGAATCTTGACATCGTACTCATCATGATCAGCAGGAACATCCGGCTTGAAGATGTGGAATCCATCTCCATAGAGAAGACTGATGAGCTGTGAGGTAGTTAGAAGTTAGAATCTAGATCTAAGCTCTTTCAGCGTGGGGTTTGGACTTGCCATTGCACCAAAAGACCAAATGTCTGTTGCAGTGCCCCACTTCATTTGAAGGTGAGCTTCAGGGCTTCTAAAAATAGGCGTGCCAATAGGGTCGCCATGTTGTGCATAAGGAGAGTCCACGTGAACCGTGCTACCAAAATCTGCTAATTGGACATCCGTAAACCGGACATCGCCGTGACCATAGTTCACCAACACATTGCTCGGTTTGATATCTACAACCCTTCACCATTAGTAAAGTTGGCAAAGCAGAAGACCTAATAGGTGGAACATACCAGTATGTACGAATTCCTCATCATGCAACACAGAAAGTGCTTCTAGCACCCTTTTCGCAACATACTTCACCTCTAGACGAGTAAGTCGCTGCTTGTTTGATGCGCGAAGAACATCATCATCCAGGTATCTTAATATGAGCGTAGGAGGAACAGTGGCGTCCCCAAACTCTTCGATTAGAGGGCGAATACAGGGTGTCCGGTCTTGAAATCGGAGTAAAATATCCCGTTCGTTCTGTAATCTGAAATGTCGGACACTCTTTGCAACGACTTTCTCCTGGTGTTCATTCCTGTGACTATCGTCAAACAATCAACGTTTAATAGCGGGATGCGCAAGGGTCTTACGTAGCAAGCCAGACACAATCCTGCAGTTGTTTCTTGACAGTGTAAAGACCTCTCCGCCCTTTCAGAACCTGGCCAAGAAAGAGCGTAGCCGCCATAAGAGAATGTTTCGAAATTTGGTACGACACGGGGGAGGCGATCCGTCCTCGACTTCTCAAGTGATAGGGCTATTGGCTTCAAACTAGTTCGTGGCTAACGAGACTGGGGCGCACACGTAGATCCGAGAGGACGTCGCGATCGCAGTTCTAATGAGAAAAAGCATGAGAGATTTGGGGAAAAAGGCAACAGGCGCTTGACGCTCATACGAATGGCATGAAGGACCGTGCAGAAGGGCTGCGATGGAAGAAGTGAAATGCGAAAGATGAACAAAGAGCGAAGTTCTTTTATATTAACTATCACATTCTTAAAAGGTGACGTATATTAAATGGAAGTGCTGCGCCAGAACGCCATACCGTAAAGGGGAAGGAGGGATATGTGGGACCCAGAGACCACCGATATTTTGGCACGAAAATACGACTTCCATTGCAATTAAACGTTTCCACAGCTGCCAATTAAAACTCCGCACCAAGGCGGATGCTACGGTTGGGTAGAACGACCACCACAGCATTATGTGGCTGGCAACACAACATGCTCCGGGCGCTAAACCCAACGAATCAAAAAAACAAGGTGAACTCCGACATACAACAGCCGGGATTCGCTCGTGGCCAACCGCCCAGCTACTAACAGGCTGATGTGGTCCAAGTACAGCTGAGCAGACGGGAAGCCCTGTTTTCCGCAATCTATGGTTGTATGCGCTGTGGCTTTATCATCAAGTCTGTGGTGAATGCCACAGTTTCTTGGGCAGCCTGGATACTATGGCCCACCACAATGGTTATAACAATCATGGCAGCAGTTTTCTCCTAATGTGGCCTCACTGTTATATTAAGATATTTTAAGGTGTTACTCCTCTAAGTAGATAGTATCTCTTCTGGTCATATACAAGTATTATAGAGGCTATAAACATGTATGGGATTGCTGCTGGCAGTATCCTTATTATCTTTGCTTCTATTAGACTTGTTTCCTTTCTATTAAGATTCACTAGTATTATCTTAGTGTGGGTTACAGTTCACTTCATCTACCCATATTCACTTAGCTATTATTATCTAATCAGCCCTTGGACATAAGTTAGTGTTATTAGATATCTGCTCTATATTACCATAAACCTACTTATGCTATGTTTCTAACCTTTTATAATCACTAATATAGGCCAGTAGGCTGGAAGATTATCACTAATTAATATTACTATCTTATTTACTAGCTCACCTCTTATATTCTTTATAGATATAATAAGAGTATCCCTGCATACTTCCTAACACATATACTAAGCTATGGCCTGGATGTCTAGGATGTTGTTAGCCTACCATGCTACTATTATGCTAATAAAGGGCTGGGAAGATTTTAATCTCCAGAATATTAATAACATATTTGTAGTCATCATATATTTCTCATCTGCCATCTAGATAAGTCTAACATGTCAGTAGGGTGCTAGAGTTCTAGGAGTAATTCTATTCTTCTCTCTCTCCTTTCTTC
The DNA here is from genome assembly GCA_014250555.1 of Aspergillus oerlinghausenensis. Lineage (NCBI taxonomy): Eukaryota > Fungi > Ascomycota > Eurotiomycetes > Eurotiales > Aspergillaceae > Aspergillus > Aspergillus oerlinghausenensis. Next base: position 7,147 of record JAAKEQ010000092.1, read on the forward strand.
ACTGCCGCATATATAAAGTCTTCCTAAGAGGTCACTAAGGACTTGTAGGACTGCTTCTCTATGCTACATAGCAATACTTATCTTATCACCATTCCTGTGAGAGCACCTATAGAATGCTCTCTATCAAATGGTAGATAGCATGGTAGTAGCAATGCCTTTATAGTTAAACTAATTACTAAGGTATAAGCATCTCTCGCACCTTAGCAGAGATAATATCTTTATGGGTCATATGCTACCTATATAACCCTTTATAGTTTACTATATATAGGTCTTCTATACCTAATAGTTATCTCCCCCCTTTATATGCTGTGTCCCTATAGCTAGAGGTTGATTATAATATCTCTTTTTATTATGTAAACTATGCCTCCTTATTAGTTAGGTTAAATAGTAGATATTATTATTACTTTATTACTTTTATTAGTATAGGTTAGTAATATTATTACTAACTAGTATATTACTTATTTTTAGTAAATATTATTATATAGTAATTTAATCTTATTATCTTACCTATAGTAAATATATTTAAATAGCTTTACTTATTACTTACTAGTATAGTATAGTAGCTATAAGTACTTCTAGCTTTATAAATATATAAATATTTTCTTTCCCTTCTTCTCCCTCTTTAGTAATATTAAATTTATTATTTATAAGTAATCTTTTCTATTCTTCTTTACTATATACTTCTTTATTATTTACATAATTATCTTTATAATTATAAGATCTATATCTCCTTCTTTCTATAAGTATATATAGTTATTAATTCTCCTATTATAGGTTAATATAATTTACTTATATTTATATAATTATATAATTACTCTAATAAAGTATATATAACTCCTAGTATAAAGATAGCTTCTAGTTATTACTTAGAGATTTCCTTTCTTATTATTTTATTATTTCTTAAGCAGGGGTGTATTTACTCTTTATTTTATAGTAGATTCTAGTATTTTATAGCTTTTATCTTTAATTTAGCTAGGATTCCTATAATCTCTATAATAGTTAGCTTATTTTCTTTATTTTATATTTTCTTTATTATATCTCTTTACTTTATCTTATATATTTAATACTCTTTATAGCTTTATTTATATTATTTTCTTTAATTTAGTACTCTTCTAGGTATATTTCCTTTATTTCCTTTCTATATTAATAGCTATTAGCCTTATTAGCTTATAAATATATTAGATCCCTTACTATATTTATTAGAATTTAGATAAATACTAACTTTATATTTAGAAATATAGCTAATAACTATTCCTATAGCTCTACTACCTATTATATCTATGCTACTTACTAGGCTACTACTTCTACTACTACTACTACTACTACTCCTACTCCTGCTTATAGCTGCTAGGGTTACCCTCCTGGTTATAGATATGCTACTACTTATACTAATTATAGGCATGGTATGTCCCACAGCTAGGGGGGTGCCCTAGTTAGTATTATTATTACTATCCCTATCTTTACTATACTACTACTACTACTGCCACCTCCTACTTCCTTATTACCTACCCCCCCCCTTAGTCTAGGCCATACTCCTATTAAGGAGTATTATTACTAGTGCCTACAGGTGCCTAGATAGGGTAGGGGGGCACCTTTATCATTCTATAATAGCTATATGCCTAGAGGGGCTAAGTACCTCTGCTATTATGGCCTATACTAGCTATACTAATTAGTATATTTCCCCTTATACTCTATTCTTATTATAGATACTAATTCTACTCTCTTTTAAAGTTCCCTACTAGTGCTCTTATAGCTATTAATACTATTATTACTACCTAGGTAGCCCTTAAGATCACCTACTCTTATATTACTAGGCTTACCCTAGAGGCTATTATCCATACAGCTTAGGTCTTTTAGGCTTAGGTTACTATAGATAGCAGTCCTCTACTATATAGGGCTATCTCTATATTAGTACCTATTACTACTACTAGCTCCCTAACCCCCCCTTTTATATCTATGCCTGGGTCTCTGATAGCCCTACCTACTCTAGCAGGTATCTAGGCTGCTATAGTATAGTTCTTTTCTAGGTAAGTAGGGTCTATACTCTTCTAGCTATACTAGTATTAGGCTAACTATATTATATAGACTATAATTACTCCCTCTTTAGGGGTTAAGCTATTCTATTATTTCTTATTTATACTATAGGCACGGCCTTTAGGTCTTTTTTAATTAATAAAGTTCTTCTAGTTAACTATCTACTCTAGCTTATAGACTTTATAAACTACTTATAGGCTTTAGTATCTTTAATATACTTATAGGATTCCTATATATTATGCTTATCTTCCTATCCATGCTAATAGATAAGGTATTAATCTTTATTATATACTTTTTAATATCTTAGGATAGTATCTATTTCCTATTCTTTACTATCTTTAATAATTATAGGCCCTAGGTATAGTACTTACTTAGTATTTCTCTTATAAGGCTTAAGCAGTAATATATAGAATATATTATATATCTTCTATAATTTAGGTAAGTATAGTCTATATGCTTATTTACCCTATTTCTTTATAATCTAGAATAGGCTAAGTAATCTACTTATAAGCTTCTAGTTTAGTCTTAGGATAGTAATATTCTTTACTCTTAATATAATATAGTTATTAATATTTAGTAATATCTTAGTATATTTCTTATTATACTACTTCTTTATCTACTCCTTTAATTTTATAAGTAGGATGTATAGTTTTATATAATTTTTATTTAGTTCTCTTACCTTATCTATTATAGTAGGTGCTTTTACATCTTTTAAGGCTAGTATATTAATCTATAGGTTTACCTTAAAACCTATAAGTATAAAGTATAGTGATATACCTAGTATACTATATATTATATTATTATAGATAAACTATGCTATTAGTAGCTATCTAGTCTAGTTATCTTATATCTAGCTAATATATACTTATAGATAGTACTCTAGGACCTAGTTTATGTATTCTATTTACCTATTAGTCTATAGGTAAAAGGCTATTAATAGCCTTCTATATATTCCTAGATAGTAGTAGAGTATTAACTAGAATATACTAGTGAATAGGCTGCCCTTATCTAATATAAGGTTCTCTAGCATACCTAGTAGTAGTATAACCTTTTTATAGAATATTTCTACTAGTTATATTGCATTAATATCCTTCCTTATTAGGATATAGAGTAAGTATTTTATATAGAGATTAATAACTACTATTACTATATTATATACCTTCCCCTGCTATTTAGATGGTAAGAGGCCTATAATAAAGTCTATACTTACCTACTATACTACTTTTATAGGAGTAGGTAGTAGTTCTAGCTTACTATAAGGCTTATATCTATATACTATAATTCTTTAGTAGATATTATACTCCTTAATATACATCTTAACATCTTATACTAACTTATACTAAAAGTATCTATACTTAATACTTTCTAAGGTATATCTATGCTAGTAATAACCCCCCTATAGATTATTATAGTTTATTCTTATTATCTTTATATATAGTGCTATAGACTTTAGCATATAGATATAGTTTCTATATTAAAGAAGTCTATCTTTAACCTTCTATTTTAAGTAACTTAGCTTATCTGCATTCCTTCCTTCTATATTAAGTAGTTTCTGCTATATAAATATATTAATATCTTAAATAATTTATAACAGATCTACTATAGCTATTAGAATATCTATAGAGTAGGCTATCTTAGAGGCAAGCATCTTATATATATTACTCTATGGTATTAGGAGGTCTAGAACTCCTATAATACTAGTAGCATCTCTCTTATCTAATAATACATTCTATCTATAGGTAGCAGCTTCTATTTAGATATCTATAAGATGCTCCTAGTTTATCTCTTATACCCCCCTAAGCTATGCTATATATACTTATATTTCTCTTTATAAGAGGTGTTTATCTAGTCTTAATAGCCCTATATATAGTTTATTTTATAATATTAGTAGCTATAGTAGGTCTATATCCTTAATTTCTACTGTGTCTATATAGTCTAGGTAATAACTAGGTGTATCTACAGGGTTGCTAGCCCCTGGGTAATATTTAATTAAAAAATTAAATATAGATAAGTATTCTACCTATCTTATCTAATATAGATTTAGCTTCTTTATTATTATAAAGTAGTATAAATTAATATAGTTAGATAATACTAAGATAGGGAATCTACTCTCTTCTAGATAGTACCTCTATTATTTAAAGCACTCTATAATTACTAGTAGCTCTAAGTTATATATTTAGTAGTTCTTCTCTACTATAATAAGTTTCCTTAACTAGAAGGCTATTAGATACTATTCTACTCTAAATAGCTAGGTAAGCATACTAGCTATTACCTATTTTAATATATCTATCTATAGTTAAATCTATAGCTTAGGGTTAAAATACTATAGTATTAGCATAGTTATAAAGTATTACTTTAACTCCTTAAATACTTATAGTACCTCTTATATTAGTGTAAATTATATAGTTTTATTATCCTTCTTTATTAGCTCTAATAGGGGTGTAGTAATCTATAAGTATTTCTTAATAAATCTATAGTAAAAGTTTATAAAGCCTAGGAAGACTTATATCTCTTATATACTATATAGTATAGGCTAATCTTTAATAATTTTAATTTACTTAGGTTCCATGCATACTCTATAGATTCTAATTATAAAGCCTAGGAAATCTACTTCTTTTATATAGAATATATATTTACTAAGCTTAGCATATAGCTTAGCCTTCTATAGTTAATATAAAACTACTTATACATGCCTTTTATGCTCCTTCTTATTCTAGGAATAGATTAATATATTATCTAGGTAGATAATATAGTATATATTAAGTAGGTTACTTAGTATACTATTAATATAAGCCTAGAAAGTTGCTGGTGTATTAACTAGTCTAAAGGGTATTACCTAATATTTATAGTACCTATATTATATTTAGAATATAGTCTTCTACTTATTACCTGATTTAATCTAGATATAATAGTATATATCATATAGGTCTAGCTATATAAAGATCTTTACTTCTAATAGCCTGTCTAGTATCTTACTAATTAGGGGTAGTAGGTAATAGTTCTTAATAGTAATAGTATTTAGGCCTTAGTAGTTAATATATAATTATAGGCTGCTATCTTTCTTTAATATAAAAAGGATAGGTGCTCCTGCAGGGCTTTTAGATTATTAAATCTAGCCTTTCTCTAGTACTTCCTTAATATATATCTTTAAGACCTTCAGCTCCATAGTAGAAAGATTATATATTAGTCTAAATAGGGGTTGCTTCCCTAGTTCTAGCTTAATAGTATAGTTATACTCTATATTTAGTATAAGCATGTTAGCTTCCTTATCTAAAAAGATATCTATAAACTTATAGTATTATTCTAGAAGTACTAGTTTACCTATTAATAAGGTAAAGAATAAGAGCACCTCTCTATCTACTATCTCTTATAGGTAGATAATAAATATTATATTACCTGTAAGAATATCTTTTATATATTTATTAGATAGTATAATTTCTAGCTTAGGTATATTAGCTAGATCTTTATTAGCCTAATATTCCTATATATATTATATAAAATTAATTATTAGATTCACTACTACTAGCTATGGCTATCCTAAGATAAAGTTATACCCTAGCATATCTACTATATAGAATTCTATTCTAATACTCTAGGCTATTCCCTATGCATCTATTACTATAATATAGAGATAAAATCTTCTATATAATATTATCTTTTAGCTATTAATTACCTTAATCTAGTAAGGTATACCTATTACTTATAGTAATAGATTCTTTTTTACCTAGTATTAGCTAATAAAGTTTCCCTATACTCCTATATCTAGGAGTAAGCTAATATCCTTCCCTACTATATTTCCTATAGGTTCTTCTATAGCTATCTTTATATTAAGTATTAGGGATGTAGTATCTATAGTTCCCTTACTTAGGCCTAGTACTACTACTATATATATTACTAGACTATCTAGTTTTTTAGCTCTATATTATGCTTTACATGCTTTAGGCATTTTACCACTATATAGCCCTTACTATCATAGTTATAGTACTTAATAATGCTCCTACCCTCTCTAGGATTCTATTTCTTTTAGTTATAGAAGCTATGCTTCTTTAGGCCTAGGCCTCTGCCTCTTCCTTAATATCTATTACAGGCTAGTATATCTGCTCTCTAGGGTATGTAGTCCTTATATTTATTATACTTAGTTAATTCTTTTTTAATAGCTATAACTTCATTAATATAACTAGCATAAGAGATATCTTCTATAATCTAGTAGGTTAGGATCTTACTTTAAATATTAGGGTATAGCTTTATCTAGAGCTGTGCTTTTTACTACTTATTAGTATAGCTAATATTAAGCTAAGATTCCTACTACTCTAGGTATACTATAAAGTTAGCTACTATCTATACTTCTAGCTGCCTAGCATCTATATACTTCTATAGTATATAGTATACTAGGGTCTTTAGGTTATTTACTTACTTTAGTAGGAATTAGGTAAGTTACTCCTATATCTACTTTATAGGTAGTAATTCTTAGTATCTTATCTATTAGCTAAGTATCTTATTAGTAAGTAGTAGAACTACTACTTATATTTTTTAATATTCTTTAGTATAGTATTAGTAGTGCTATTTAAAGTATACTATTATACTATTAATAAACTTAGTATAATTATATATATTTTTAAATTAGAAGCCTATAGTAAATAGGACCTTTAGGATAGTTTTAGTATCTATATCTAAGGAGTTATTATTATAGGTTAATAGCTTAGGATTATTATTATCTATAGGTATTCTAGGTAGTATAGATCTTAGTCTAAGGGGTATCTATATATTACTACTTATAGATACTAGTTTATTAGTTATATTCTACATAGTTTTATCTAGGGTAGTATATATAGGTAGTATAATTAATTAGTTCTATATATCCAGGGTTTACTATATATATTTAATAGTTTTACTAAGCTCTTAGAGTATTTTATTATTATACTTAATCTACTCTAGTTTAGTAATTTACTTTTATATAGCTTTATAATCTTCCTTAGAGAGTAGGGGAGATTACTATTTACTAATTTTACTTAGCTTAGGGGCCTTAGGGGTAGTACTTATATCTTAATCTACTATTATATTTCTATTATTAGTAGTTTATTAGGTATGTAATTACCTTAGAATAGGGATGCTCCTAGTAATAATTATTTTACTTAGTAAAATATATAAAAGTACTCCCTACTAGGCTATCTTAATAGGTAGAGTAATTAGAACTATAAGAGCACCTATAGAATACTCTCTATTAAATAATAGATAGTATGGTAGTAGTAATACCTTTATAGTTAAACTAATTACTAAGGTATAAGCATCTCTCACACCTTAGTGGAGATGATATCTTTGTAGGTCATGTGCTACCTACATAACCCTTTATAGTTTGCTATATACAGGTCTTCCGCACCTAATAATTCCACATCCCATGTTTTTCTTATTATTATATTTAGTATATTTCTACTGATGATTATACTCCAGATTCTTCATCTCATCTACCAAAACAGTATATTCTCATCACATGGCCATCCGCGGGCCCTGGTCACTCATCTCACTAATAAGGATAAGGAAGGACAAGCTAATGAGAAAAAGGCCAGCCAAGCAAAGAAGGAAAAGGCTACCAGGCCTGTGAGCATTCTTGTCAACCTCTCACAGCCCATGAAGCTGGATGCTAGGCAATATATCTATCTATCCTTACCCTCCTTAACATTCTGATTATAGCTACAGAGCCATCTATTTATAGTTATATCCTAGTCTAATAAAGAGTAGGATATATTAGAACTATTTATACAGCCACAGAGTAGATTTATAGCAGACCTGCTTTAAGCTACTAAGGACAGCCCTATCTCATTTCTAGCATATATTACTAGCCCTCATGGCATCAGCAAACCAGTTAATTAATATAAAAGTATCTTAGTAATCACCACTAACTTTAGCATTACTGCTGTGATTCCATACTTTAAAAAGTTGATTAATAATCATAATAAATCTGTAGCACATACTCATCACTTACATTTTATCTGGTAAGTGCAAACACAAGGTATGATAAGCGCCCTTAAATAAAATCATAAAGCTAACATATTTAGATATTATAATTACAGGGGAGTCATTACTTAACAGTCTGCTAGAGCATGATAAGGATGATAAGGATCATAAAAATAATGTGGATAATGACAATGATGAGGATGATACCTTAGACAAGCACTCTAGCAAGCGCTCCAGCAAGCACTCCATTAGTTTATTTTCTCCTTAGATAACAGGAAGACAGCTAACAAGCTAGATCCTTACTATTTCTCTATTTATGAAGTCTGGTTCTTCCGCGGAGAATATGCTATTTCTTAGTAATCATAAGTACACTTTTATACATTACAAAGAGCTAAACTATCACAAGATCATCAAGGCTGAAGTATTAGGACAGTACATAGTAAGGCTCTCCAATAGCAAGGAAGCATGGGGCAAATACCTTATAATTAGGCTGGCCGCGTGGGAGGGAATTCCCATGGGAAATTCCCTCCCTTTGGGAAATGGGTATCCCATATTAATTTCCCTTCCCATTTTGGGATTCCCATGGGATTTCCCATTCTTATCTAATGGGATGGGACTCCCACATCCTAAGATAAAAATAGGATGGGAAATTAATATGGGATTTCCTATATTAATAGGTATCCTATCTTATTATCCCTATTCTTCCTTGGGAGTCCTATCCACTATTAGTAATTAGGATTAGGGAATCCCTTACTTACTTCTCTATAGGATGGGATTCCCATAGAGTATATAGAATAGGATGGGATTTCCTATTAGGAGTCCTAAATTTACTTATATAGCCTTAATACTAAGTTAGATACAGACTATTACCTTAGATTATTATATCTTATAAAGTTATAAATAATTTATAACTAAAGTTTATAGAAAATTTAGAGTTCCATCCTAATCTATAAGGACTATTATTTATTAAGACCATCCCTAAGGAAATTAAATGTAGTAATAGATCTATATAATAAATAGGTAATAAATCCAGGCTTCTAGCATCTATAAAGAATAAAAGAAAATAAACTCTATCTAGAGTCTAGACTATCCTTAAGGAAATTAGCTATAGTAATAGACCTATATAATAAATCTAGCCTTTATAAAGAAAATAAAGCACTATAAGATCCCTAGGCCCCTAATACCTAGAGTTATTAACTTATTAATTATAATTATAGATCCCCTAAGATTGCAGCTATTAGTTACCTAAAGTTACTAACTCCTTCTTATTATACTTATTATTATCCTCTAATTCTAAGGATTCTAAAGAATCAGCATTAGGCTTGAAATTAAGATTAAGATTAGAATTATTCTTACTATTATCATCTTTGATTTTAATGCTAGCAAAGAGGTAATAGTTAGTAGTAATAGCCTAATTAGTATTATAATTAGGATTCCTTACTACTATAGCAGCCTGAAGAATGCATAGCTTATAGTTACTAATTAGCTTAGACTATTTAAGGCCTTTATGGCCACTAGTAGTAGTATCCTGGATAAATATAGTAGCTATCTTTAGGTGCTCCTTTACTCTTGCTATAGCCTGCTCCTAATATTAAGTATACTTTAGAAGAGGAGGTATAGTAGTATTAGGCTATAGGCCCTTTAGAAGATTAGATTCTATTAGTATATTAAGGCAGAGCTAAAGATTATTATTATAAAGAGTACTATAATTAGCATGCTAGGCTAGATGGTTAGCACCTAAAGTATATTAGTATATTTATATAATATACTATTACTTTTAACTATTACTTACTATAGAATAGATTAGTTAGGGACTGCTTAGTAATCTCTTATAGAGTATTAATTACTAGTCTGTGAATATATATACCCTTATTAAGGTATAGCTTATCCATAATGTTCTAGACTAAGAGGTAGAATTAGTTTTATAGAATGATTATACTAATCATTAACTAGTAGTATGTAATCTCTTAAGCTAACTCTAAGAAATATTACCCCTAATTATTACTAAAAGGAAAAGTAAAATATTACTTACTATTAATATTCTTATATAGGTCCTTAGCCTCTACCTCTAGCTACTAGGGCTTTTCTTTAATAGTTACCTTATACTAAGTAAGAGTCTAACCTTACTACTCTATAATCTAAGTATTTACTCTTTCTCTCTAGGCTTTAAGTATAGTAAGGTAGAAGGAGTTACTTATAGTACTATTAGTACTAGGGTTAAATACTATATTTATTACCTCTCTCTATTATTATAATTAGGGCTTTAATATATACCTCTAGCTCTCTTAAGCTTGGTCTTCTTTAGAACTATAGTATATCTCTTAGCTAGTCTATTATTAGTCTAATTACCCTAGGCTAGAAGTGTCTTTCTACTATATAGGTTAGATATAATATAGTTTAGTAATAAATATAGGTAATAATATATATGGAGGAGAGATAAGAGAGGTAATAATATATATAGAAAAGAGATAGAGAGAGGTAATAATACCTATAAAGAAGAGATAGAGAGAGGTAAAGATACTTATAAAGAAGAAATAAAGAGAGGTAAAGATTAAGAGAGATAAAGATTAAGAGAGATAAAAGATAAATAAAGAAAGTAAATAGATAAAGAAATAAATTTTCTTTAATAGTTATTAAGAAATAGTATTATTCTAGTTCTTTATTAATATTTACTCTTCTAGATAAGATTCTTCTAGATATTCTTACTTATATCTTACTTCCTCTTTATCTTTCTCTTTATCTTTCTCTTTATCTTTACCTTCTTATAATCTTTTATATACCTTATCTTACTTATCCCTAAAGACTTAAATCACTACATACCTTAAAATCTCTGAAATACTAGTATTAGGACCTTTATTATCTATTATCTATTCTTATAACTATTATATCTTATTATTACCACTATTATTAATAATAGGTAAGAAAATTTTAGAAGACCCTTAAGTTATTTACACCTATATTCTCTACTAGTAATAGTCTAGAGATAAGCTAGAACTATAGTATTAGTATAATATAGATTAAAAGGCTAAATATAATTATCTTAAATATCTCTATAAGACTAATCTTTAGTAAGCTAGTATCTTTTATAGCTAAATATCTTACTTATTAATTTTAAATAGGGAAACCACAAATGCTAAATATTAGGTAGTCCTTAAAAAGGAGGTAATTAATAAACTAGAGGAGAAGTACTTTTAGAATAAGAAGTTAAAGAAGTAGTTTAAAGCATAGCTTTATACCTAGAAAGCTACTAAAGAGGCTAAAAAGGCTTAGAAGGAATATAAAGAAATACTAGAGTATAATATAAAATATACTAGTATACCTAAGGTAACAGTATACTATAATAGTTAGTATTCTAATACTAATATTATTATAGGAGAGTAATAACTAGACTAAAGATAGTAGATAGATCTAGGTAGCTGGGCAGTGCTATCTAATTACTTCTCTTAAGAGATGTATCTTATAGAGTGCCTACTAGGAACTTTACTCTCTATAAATTCCTAATAATAAGATTAAGACTTAGATTATAGAGTTCTAAGCTTAACTCTCTATACTAGCAGCTAAAGATAATAATATAGAAGATATTAGTAAGGGAGAGGCAGAAGTATCTAGGGATGATTTAGATAATAAAGTAGAGGAGATTTCTAATAAGAAGAATAATCTTAGTAATTTTATTATAAACTAGGGGCTCTCTAAGTCCTAAGTCTATATGGTAATTATAGCCTGTAGATTTTTTTCTTATTAATACTTTACTACTTAACTATGCTTTATACTATTTTATAATACTATAGAAAGTTAAATAATAAATAATTTAAGTTCTTCTATTACTTAGAGCTGTTACCTTAGTTAAAGAATTATAATATTAAAATAAAAATATTTAATATTATAGGAAGGATTTGAATAAAGGACTATATCACTATATATAAATATAAAAAATAAAAATAGCTTATATACTTACAGTCTTACTGCTCAGCTATAAATAAATAATTATTAGTAACTAGAAAATTAGTTCCTATAGTAGGATATTTTATAAGTATTATAGTTAAGTATTATATAGGAGTAATATAACCTTTTTATTATAGCTACCTTAGTTATTATAATAATCTCTAGAGTATAGTACTTTTATAGTAATCATAATATTAATTAGAGTATATATACTAGGAATTTTAATTAAGTTAGAAGTAGTAAAGTAACATTAACTAGTAACTTATAGAGTTATAGATAAATATATATATAATTAATAGATTATAGATATACCTATAAAGTATAAACTACTATAGTCTATAGAGTATATCCTCTATAATTTATTAATAGTATATTTACTTCCTTAATAATTTAAATTTAATTATATAAGTAACTCTTTTATAGGATATAAATATATTAATAAACTATAATAATAATAAAAGAATAATTTTAATATTCTAAGTCTATATACTATTATGCCATTCTTCCCCTATAATAGGGTGAAAAAATTTTTACTTAAGATCTTTAGCCACCTACTATTACATATGCTACTCTATACTATTACTATTAACTATTACTATTTATTAATAGAATAGGGGATTATTTCCTATCTTCTCCTTTTCCAGATCTATTATAAGAGAGTGATATCTTTTTATTAGAATACTATAATTCTACCCTAGTCATATTTAAGGCCTTAGAAACTATAATTAATCTAGTCCTACTCTAGTTATCTCTAGCACCATAAAGAGCACCACAGATACTAATACCAGCCTTAGAGGTGATATCTAATAGATTAGACCTATGTGATTTATTAAGCCATGGCTTAATAATACTATTAATTAATAATAAATACTATATTCTATAGCTTCCTTTTCAGTAATAAGCCTTCTTAAAATAGTAGGGATATACTACTATTAGAAAAGCTTATATAAATAAAATACTTAATCTAAAGTATAAGTATCTATAGTAGTTATAATTAATAGCTTAATAGAATTAATAGGTAAACTTTAACTAAGTTACTAAACTCCTTAAGGGAATACTATAGCTTTAATATAAGATCTATAAAGCACTTCTCACCCATGTAAAATATATAAAGGCTAGAATATCTAGTCTTTTATAATATCTTACTTTAAAGTAATATTAAGTAGCCTAAAAGAAGTCACTAAGTAAGGAAAATATTATAGTATATTTCTATATAATAATTTATTATATTCTATAGGTAATAGTTTAATATAATAGTTATAGACTTATATAAAAAAGTAAATATATTTATAAATAATACTTACCTCCTTCTTTAGAATAATATATATAGGAAGTTAAGTCCTTTAATAAACTAAACCTATTATTACTTAACTTATTATTAATATTATTATCTCCTTAAACCTCTCCTTCTATATAATTAAGAATAAATTATTTAGAATACTTCTGTAAACCCTTTAGCCTAATATTATAATATCTTAGAGAATAAAGATATAGATACTAGTTGATAATTACTATAAGTAGGTTTTAACTAATCTACTTATTAATCTACCAGATATATAGAAGATTTCTATTACCTTTAACTACTGGATAAGCCCTAATAATATTATATTTATTATAGTTATTAGGTCTTTTATAACTACTATCTAGGAGTAAAAGGAGGTACTTCTAGCCTTTTAACTACTATTAGGAGCTTATACTAGTTATATGCTTAGCTCTATTATTTATAATATACTTATAGAGTTTAAACTTAACACCTAAGTCCTTAGTATAATAATAGATAATACTTTAAATAATAAAATAGCAGTATTAGCCCTTACTAACCTTCTTTATACTTAGTCTTATTATTATTAGTTACTAGAATAGAATACACTACTATATCTTGCCTATGTGATCTAGCTAGTTATAAAGAAAATTATTAAAAGCTTTAATTTAGAGGCTAAGGATAATTAAGCATATAACTTTTATAATAATAGTAAGATTAAGGTAACTATCTTTAAATAGTTATATTTATTTAGTAAAGTCCTCTAGAAGGTATATAATAGTCCCTAGTAATAGTTAAGAAGAGACTTATAATTTTCCTTAACTAGATCTGCATTCTTATAAATACTATTAATATATCTCTATAGTAGAGTAAATATTTCTAATTTATATAAGTAAAGTACTATAAAGAGCCTCTTTAAATAATTTAAGATATCTATATATAATAGAACTCTAGTTTTACTATAGTAACCTAAGCACTCTTTCTTAGATAGTTAATTAATAATTAGACTACCTTAAATAAGAATTTAAGGTTAAAGACTCTAGGTCTATCTAATATTAAATAAAAGTAGATTTAATATTTAATTATTTTACTACTCCCCTTCTATTAATTTATAGAGTTAATCTTAATCTCTTAGGATATTATAATCTATTATAGTTAGCAGGTATTTAATAAACTCTTTTAATATCTTAAGAAACTTGAGTAAGAGGCTTATATTAAATCTAAATAATAGGAATCCCTAAATAATATAATTTCAGCTATAAAAGATAAACTAGGAGACTATTATATAAAGACTACTAGTCTATAAGGAAAGATATATATAGTAACTACTATTCTTAATCTAACTTACTAAATATAGGTATATAGTAATAATAACTAGATAGTATATAAGTAAGCTAAATATAGATAAGAGATTATTACTTATTACTAGGATAATTATATCTATCTTAAGCTAAAGCAACAGAAAGAAGTAACTAAGGATTCTATAAATATTATTAAGGTTAGTATATAATAGTCCCTAGTAATAGTTATACTTATTATTCTCTAGGATCTTAATAGTATATTTAGTATAAACTATTAGTGATATATAATAATAATAACTCTTATAAAAATTAAATATTATCTTAATAACCCTCCATCACTACCTATTCCTAGAAAGGACCTTCTTAGCTATTAGAGAGACCTAAAAGACTATTACCTAATTATTATAAAGATAGCTAAGGATATGCTTTCTACTTTTCTAACTAGTATCCTAGTAGAGAGGGTATTTAATCTAGGTTATGATGTATGTTATTATTAATAAGTAAAGATATATAATACTATAATTAAAAGGGTAATAATACTAAAGTATACTCTCCTATATCTTAAAGATACTAGCTTAATAAGTAAGTATTCTCTTAATAAGTTTAAAGATATCTCACCTTAGGAGATAGAGAAGTATTATACATTTACTATAATAGAAATTACCTTTACTCTAAGTCTATAATTTAATAAGGTAGTAGAGGAGGAAGTTACACCTATAAATATTCCTATAATTATTATTAGTTAACTACCTATATAGGTAAAAGGTGGATGTAGATAGTAGAATAAAGTTTTTCTTTCTTAACTATTACTTCTAACTATTACTTCTATTATTTACTAGATATAAGTAAGATTATAATAGCATAGTATACTTATAACTTATATAGCACCTTACCCTATAGAGACTAGTATAGGGATTCCTATTTCCTAATAGGAGTCCCATTAGACTTTCTTAATAGGATGGGAATTCCTGATTATAATATAAAATGGGATGGGATCCCTATTATATTAGATAAATTTAATAGGACTCCCTTCCTATTTATTTTTAATAGGAAGGGAATTCCCAGTAATAGGGAAAATAGGAAGAGAAGAAGATTCCCTTCCTATCCCTAACCTTTAGGGACTCCTGCAGAATAAAGATTTTGGGATGGGATTCCCATACCTAAGCCCAAAATGGGAGGGGAACCCAGAGTGGGATTTCCCATTCCCTTCCCTTCCCTTCCCAACGGCCAGCCTACTTATAATAGGTGAGTAGCCACAATCATGCACAGAATTATCATGCTGACTGCTCCAGTTTCTACATCAGCTAAAGTATATAATAAGATACATTTTATTATTCATAATCACTTAGCAGACAGAGTAAGGATGATGGAACTTGAGTACCAGCCACTATAGAAGGAGATCACAGACTAAGCCATGGCTTATGGTGATTCATTCTGTTGGAATATGACCCATGTGACCTAGGTCCCTCACTTAGTCATCAGTAGATAGATTTCTCATCCTATGCCAGGTACCAACCAATAGACAAGCATCCATTGCTTCACAGTTTCTAAATATCACATGCTAGTACATGTTCATTTCCTTAACAATCCAAGTTACTGCACTATAGTTCTATTAATTAAGGAGACCTAGTCACCTACATCACACTATAAGCAGGGACACCAAGAAAAACTTTTTATATAAAGAACTTAGTATAAATCAACAAGTTCCCTGTGCATTAGATCATATATTTCATGGTCAAGTATTCTCTATTTAGCCATATATGTAGTTCACCAGCCACCACTACTTTTTGCTTAACTTAGAGTACTAGAAGCATAGCAGAGAACTAAGACATAAATAGCCATAAATAGCCACAAGAAAGTAAATATAGCTATAGCTTAGTTACCCAGGCTATAATTATTCCAGGATTTCTTAAGGGTATATAGGAATAACTAAACCAGTTCTCCTTAGTTCCAGCACTGCTCTAAAAGCAACTAATGCTAAGAAGGTATAAGTATAATCTTTAAAGATTAGTACTAAGACCTTTACCTTTTATAGTTTACTTAGAGATCCTGTAGAAGTTATAGCAGAGAGAAAGTTAACAGCATCTAAATCTAACAGCTAATAGCAGAGATTTTTTATACTAACTACTCTTTCTTTATTACTTTCTCCCTCCATGAGCTCTATTATAATGATCCCCAGAGACCACACATGGTGGGAGGGATTGAAGTCAATAGTGAGGTTGTAATTAGATTTCCCTAGGAGAACTTATAAGTAGCTGGCTAGCAGATTAAAGCAATTTTTCCTTACAAATCTTGACTTTACCACCTATACCTAGTAGAATATCCAAACAACCCAAGGTATCAAGGTGGAAGCCGCTGGATTTAATATATAATAGCCCCTCAATGATCTAGAGATGTTAGATACATCTTAAGCCAGAGTTAAAGATAGTCACCTATCCCAGAATAGAAGCAATGTTGAAAATAAGAAATACTAGTTCAATTCGCCAACTACTAGTAATTTATATGGCCAATTAAAACTCAACTGAAGGTCTGATTTCTCTAAATAAATGACTATCTAGCTGCTATTTATGCCTTTAATTTTAGCCCCTTTTCTGGTTATCTGAATAGCTGAACATTGCTGAATATGAGGCTTGAATAACTTAAATTAAGTCACTTCTAAATAGGGTAAGCAGTCATATAATTTAATACACCCCCCCAGCTAAGCTGCTTAGGTGAAGCTGCATAATCTATAGTTGTTGAAGCTATATTCATCTCCTAATAAGGCAAATCATGTTAAATTAATAGTGTTGGATAGGTTAAAGCTTAATCTCTGCCTTCTAATTAGCTGATGAGCCCAACCATCTAGTAAAAGTCATTATGTCTGCTCTTCAGTAATATCTTTGTTAAGCCATCGGCCGGCATATGATTGGTCTCAATCCATTTAACTAAGATGTGGCCTGATTAGACCTCTTGCTGAAGCCAGTACTGGTGTATATTAATATGGCATAGCTTTGTGTGAATTATAGGTTCTTCACTGCATAGTAGCCCTACTGTTTGGTGATTATCACATAGAATGGATATCTCATGCTCTGGATTGAATCTAATATCTAGGAATAGTTGTTTCTACTAATAGATGTTCTTTATGGCTTCTGAAAGGGCAAGCAATTCTGCCTTAGTAGTGGAAGTAGTAATAGTCTGTTACTTCCCTGCATGCTAATCCATGGTGGTGCTGAATAGCTTCATAAGGTATCCTTTGCTACTGCTATGATCTAATTAGTCACTATAGGCAGTGTTGCTTATAATGATGAAGATATTCCCCTTTAAATTACCTCTATATTCTAATGTGTAGTCCTTTGTTGAAGTAAGATATAGAATGATCTGATTAGCTGTGTTAAAATGGGCTGGTCCAGGATTTAATAGATATCTTAATAGATCTGATATTATCTTAGTGATATCTAAGTGAGTAATCACTGTAGCGTAAAGGATCAATCTAATTTTGGATTAATAGTGGTGTATCTCACTAGGCGTAGCCTTTCCATTGTAGGGGTGTAGTTGATCTGTTATTGCAGGCGTTTGCGCCTTCTGATTAGTTAAATCTAAATGATATCTTGTGATGATCTTCTTAATATATGCCTGTTAGCTAAGCTATAGCTTTCTCTTTACTTAATCTCTAGTGATCTTAATATTTAGGAAGCTCTCTCCCTCACCTAGATTATGGAATTTATATTATTCTTATAGTTTTAGAATTAGATTATTAGCATGCTTCTTACTTTTATGATGGTAAAGGAATAGTATATCATCCATAAATACTAAGATAACAGTCTTATCATCTGTGTAAAGGCATGAGTTAGTATTAATTCTCTGTAACCCTATCTCTCTAAGCACTTTTAAAATATCTTTCTACCAGAGGCGCGGTGCCCTGTGTAGGCTATAGAGGGCTCTTTTTAATAGGTAAATATAGCTATATTTAGAGAATCCTTCTGCCATTCTAGTATAGACCTCCTTATCTAGCTTACTATTGACAAAGGTGTTGATAGCATTAATTTGCTGTATATTAAGATTAAATACTACTATAATAGCTATTAATATCTAAAATATTTATGCAGCAAGAGTAGCAGCTGAAGTGTTATTATATATTATCTGCTGCATGTCCCCTTATATATAGATTTATGCTTTTGCCTTAATTAGATAGCCTTCTTGATTAAATTTATAGGTGAAAACCTATTATAGTAGAATGATCTGCTTATCTCTAGGCATTCTAACCTTCTGGAAAGTCCCTTAAGCTAATAATATATTATGTTCCAACTCTATGGCAGCTTTAAAGAGTTCCTTTAATAGGTGCTTCTGCATCTCCCTCCAGCCATTAGGTGCAGGGGGTATTTTATCTTAATAAAGTTGCTTCTTTATTGCTATGTCTCTCAGGCTATTTCTAAATACTATGAATACTGAATAGAATTACTATAGGCTGTCTATCTAAGCAGCTGTAAATCCATAGGCTTTTAGTGCTTAACATTCCTGTTTTCCTTTAATAATGTTATCCAGTGAAAGATTAGTACTTATACTATGCTTTGGCTTCCATGGGATATTATTAATATTATCTGGCTTAATGCTCAGTCTATTAACTTCCTTAAATAGCTGTTTTGAAGGTGAATCTTCTGCCTCTAATTAATCTGGGGACTTAGGTAGTGTATCTATAAGCTGTATAGGTGTCTCTAGCTCTAGTAAATCATTAATTCTTATTAGGGATCTTGGAGTCATTAAATCTAGCTAAATTAGCTCTTCTCTTTACAGACTATTGATCCAGCCTCTAGGGACTCCATGCTATATGTTTATTAGGTGTGGCATAGCATCAACATCTTGCTTAATAGATTTAATAGGTTTGTCTCTCTGGATAGATCTTCCTAGGGTAGCATTGGGAGTTGGAGGTGTAATATTTACTTTTGCTTTGAGATTTGCTTTAGGATTTACTTTAGGTGATTCTGCTATCTAACTACCTTCTCTATTAGGCATAATGCTATTGCTTGCAGCCTTACTTACTTTATTAATTACTACATTCACCCCCTGAGCTTCAACCTCATCCAACTCATCATCTGCACTCCCCACTAAGCTAGGCAAATCATCAATATCTAGCACATCATTGATTTCAATAGGCAACTCTGGAAGATCTGATATTTTGATTGCTTCAGCGTGGAACAGCTGATCTGGATTAAATATAATGTCTTTATTAAATGTCATATCTCACTTATCAGTAATTATTCTAGTCACTGGATTCCATATCTTCCATATATTAGACACTATGTAGCCAATAAGATAGCCTACCTAGGCGCGCAGATCCAGCTTCTTTGACCTTGGGATCTTATAGTGCCTAATATAAGCTCTATATCTATAGATGCGCAGATTTACTAACAACAGCTTCTTGCCATAAAGCTTCTCATATAGCATGATCTAGATCTATTTCATCTGACCATTCTCCTCCACTGCCTCTCTACATGGACATTAATTTTGTAAATAAACAGTAGCATTGAATATATGTAGCCATAGCTTCTCTAGCAATCTTACACTAATATGCATGCTACAGGCTATTTTAATAATTATCTTGCCAGAATGTTTAATTAGGCCCTTCTGCTCATTAATATAATACATTAAATAGTAGATCTCAGTGCCTTTTAATCTCATGGTGTGGATATATTTATTTCTAAGTATTGGCTCCTAGTTAGAAAACATCTTTTTTGGCGTAAGACCAAATTATGTTTTAACCTATTAGATGAATTGCTTTATGAGGCTATTAAGCTAATCTTTATCTGGATAAGTATAGATTACATACTATCTAGTTAATTCACAAATAAAATATATTACCTATCAATCTCTATTATAGGCAATTGGCAATAGAATTAAATTAAAATAAATACTTTTAAATAGCTCTGTAGACCTCTCCCTAGGGGTCTGAGATATCTGCTTTACAGCCTTTGCTAATCTGCATGTCTCACAGATTGATTTCTTACAGCTTAATACTTTAGTACCTATTATAACCTCCTCCAGGTGCTATATAGCCTTATCTCCTAGGTGTGCAAGCTATTAATACCATTATTTAGTAGTTACAGCCGTCTCATGGGGCTTCTCTAAATATTAATTTATTACAAAGATATTCAATATCAGATTATATTCTATAATATTTATATTATGCCTTAATTCCATATGGCATATCAGCTTTCTATCACTATCTTTAATAACACTAAGATATTAATTATGATAATATCCATGCATTCTCATCTAAAAGGTTGAAAGGAGGTTTATATAGTAGTTAGGTATGTAAGCTACTTAGCTAAGTTTTAAGATATATAGCTCCTAATTTATTCTAATTACTCATAGATTAACTCTTCTATATCTATGGATTTTTACTTCTATTATCCTAAAATATGTATACTCTCCTTCCACTAGCTTATAGGTAAGAAATTAAGTTTGATTATTATAGATATTAAGATCTGCTCCTAAATTAATAATCCAGCTATCTTATAGTACATATGTGCCTCCTTCTATTAAAAATAGTGCTGGATTAACATGATAAATACTTATTACTGTCTCAAATACTTCCTGATTATTAGCTTACTTAATTACTTTATCTATTATATGCTTTACTTTTAGGTTTTGCTTAAGCTTCTTAAATTATTCTATAATATCTAGATTTAGCTTCTAGTCCTTTGGCCTTACTAAATTAACTATATATAGGCACTTATTAAAAAGATGCTTCTCTCTGCATGGGTAATCATCTTACTTATTCTATTTGCTTCTGTGATTCTGATTAGCTGAATTAGAATTTAATTAAGGGGAGGATTACCCTTTAAATATAGCAAAGATACTCTTCTGTTCTTGTTAACTAAGGCTTTCCTAATGCCTTTGATAATACCTGATCTTATTGAATATATTTAGCTTATTGTCCTCTAGTAGTTGATCTAATTAAATACTTATATATTAAGGCTTAATCTTCTTTAACACTGTGAGAAAGTGCCTGGTGCCTATATATCTAGTATATTATATTATTCCTAGCTTAATGCACATACTTAGCACCTTCTCCTACTTACTTAGCTAGCTTGACATGCTCTGATTAGCTAGCTTAGTAATAATCTTCTAATATTTCTCCTTGATTTAGTTTATTCTTATTTTAATGAAAGGCTTTATATTAGCTTTAAGCTTTTAATATTAGTTAACCTTATTATCTAATTAGCTAGTTAGCTACTGGAGATGCTCTCTGGCTATTATTTACTCTATAGTAGACTATACAGCTGCTAGGCCTTGATGATTAAGTTAATATTAATCCCTTTCTTCCTTATAGATTGAAAATTCTTGATTATATAATAATATTTTAGCTTTGGTAATCTTTACTAAGGCCTTTAGGGCGGCTTTAGCTATTAATAAGCTATCTAATTAGCTTGCTTTACTTATCTAGGACCTCTCTGAGGCCTGCTGGGGTTCTGCAGATTTTGTTCCAGCCTGCTAATTAGCCAGAGTTAATGGATGAATTAGTTAAATTAGTGGAATGAGGTAAGGCCTCTCCTTCTAGAGTATATTAAGCACTCTATGGCTTCTTGCTAGGCTAGTTATATATAAATCCTAAGTCCACTAATCATCAGGCTTCTCTAGCATGATGAAGACCTTTGTGGTGGGCTTGATTAGTTCAGTGTAATAGTTGTCTATGTTGCTTTGGGGTGATGGTAGTGTTGATATATCTTTAATTCTTCCTAATTAGGCAAGTTGATTCCACTAAGATATCTTGCTAACACTATGAGATAGAGCTCTCTAATATGCAAGCCTTAGAAGAATGATAGTAGTGGTTGATCTGTGTGTCTTAAGGGCAATCCAGGCTCATAACTGTTGAAAATAAGAAATACTAGTTTAATTTACTAACTACTAGTAATTTATATGGCTAATTAAAACTCAACTAAAGGTCTAATTTCTCTAAATGAATGACTATCTAGCTGCTATTTATGCCTTTGATTTTAGCCCCTTTTCCAGTTATCTGAATAGCTGAACATTGCCGAATACGAGGCTTGAATAACTCAAATCAAGTCACTTCCAAATAGGGCAAGCGGTCATATAATTCAATAAGCAAGCTAAATCTTATTTAGAAAGGCTAGGCAGGCAACCAGACTCTCTAGAGAGAGTAGCAGATGCTTATAGAGGATATAGATAGTATCTTGATATTTAAAACATTATTTAACAGAAATAACATTTCTATAAGTCAACCCCTAAAAGCCTTACACCACTGTTTCTTTCCCTTCAGCTTTATGTGTCTAGATGATACAGAGCTTAGAAGGATAACTACACTTAATAATAATAGATGCAGGCCCTGCTAGGTCATCATTATATACCTTCTTATACCTATCCTAAGGAGACTCATGAAGGACATCCTGAGATCCAGCAGCAGCTTTAGCAATACTCAGGAGGACCAGTTCTTTAGTCTTCCCCTCTAGGACCTTTCAGACCCACCCTTAGGAAGCTAGAAGATTTTGCACCTTCTATAGGCAACCTCTGCCTTTCCTAGTTAGTAATAAGTGTAGCACTGCTATCTCTAGAGTAACTCATTTCTAACTTAGCAGTTGTGACACCAAATCAAAGCAGGTCAAGTATTTATCCCTCTATAACAATATTATGGTTTACCCAACAACCATGAAAACATTTCATAAAAAGAGATAAGTAAGTCCAATCTGGTTAGGAAATGTCACCTATATAAGGTTAATACTATAGCAGAAACCATAGCTTCTAGGGATCATGGCCTCTGTACTCAAGAGACTAGGTTAATACCTAGGGCTATAAGGAGGACATATACAACTTAATATATCTTAATATATCAACACAAATCTCACAATCCAGTCTAAGTCATGCCATATTTATAGTTCACTCAGGTCAAGACCTACCTAGCTAGTAAAAGACATTTAAAGTACTAAGGCATAGCCAAGGTTAGCTTAGATAAAATCACATTCTACCCTACATTAAATACAAAGGTTAAGGAGGCAAAGCTAGAACATCTACACCACATCTTCTATAAAGAAGGTTGCCACTATTTAGATGTCTATAACCATACCACTACAGTAGTATTAAAGACACATCTTAATAGGGTACTTAGTGAAGCTTATATAAGCTTATCCATATTACTAACTAATCCACCATCCTCTTTTCCAACCCTTTATTTTGCAAGTAGTCAACTTCAATACCTCCACAGCTAACATTATATAAGGGTAGGCAGAGAGCTACTACCACCTAGGGATCATTAGTGGTTAGTTAATATTTACCTTAAGGGTAAGATACCAGCTTTACAGCTGTAGCTATTAACCAGCTCTAACCATTACCATACATAGATATTAGTAATAAGCTCCGAACCTTACTTTTAGAAGAGTATTTAAATAAAAAGCCTCCTAGTAATAGGGAAGTCTATTAGAAGATTTAGCAGTATAATAGTAAATATAATACTCACTTTTATAAGAGGTGGTTATCCTAACTATTAGAAAATAAAGAGAAGTAGTTAAAAGCCCTCCTAGCCTATAATAAATTTTAGGATACTTTTAACAAGTTACTAGCTGTCCCTAGGCTCTGGGGGGGTCTCTAGATTAGGTTGCTAGGTAAACTCATAGTAGCTAAGTGTAATAAAGTAAGCCTACTAATAGTCTTAGGCTAGCTAGCTTATCCAGCTTATACTAGTAGGAAATCATAAGCTACCTAAACTTTATCTATAAATTTTAGTTTTCTATTATAGATAGTGTTCCTAAGGCCCTAATACAGATTAATTAGTAGATAATTAAAAGACTATAACTATACATACCAGGGGTCTTACAAGAGGAGTCTAGAATTATCTAAGGGCTCATGCTCAGTAGCTAAATATTTCCTATATTTAGTGCTCCAGAGTAAGAGGTAATCTAGGGAAAACTCTAGTCATTTAATTACTTAGTCCCTTCTCTTTATATATTTTTTAAGGACCTGAAGTATTTCACAGCCTATGCTAAGTATATTTAGCACCTATTAGTAACTAATAAAAATCATCTAACCCTCTATACTACTATAGGACATATGTTTCAACCTACTAACTTAGATAGTGATTAATACTTAATTTAAGTATCTAAATCACACTTCCTAAGAGTGACCAGAACTTAGGATAAGTATCTAGATCTTAGCTATTAAGTACTATAGCTGTTTGCAATATAATATTATCCTTAGATAGCTAAGGATACTTAGTAGGATGACCTACTGGTAAAAGCTCCTAGTAAGAAGACTAACAAGGCTATTATTTATAAGATAGCTGCACTGGCTAGAAAGCTTAGTTTTTAGTCTATATAGATTACTTAACTCCTTAGCCAGTCTCCAGATCATCAGATAGCCTATACTACTCTATTAAAGGCACATAAACCAGAGCACTATTAGTATAACCTAGAGCACCTGGAGTGCCTTATTAATCATATCAGCATATGTTTCTCTAAGGTAGTTACTAGTAAAATAATAATAGCCCCTAAACTAATTACTAACCCTATGCTGCTAAGTAGCTCCTAGTATAGGCTTCCTTAATAATAAGTCTACTAATAGGATCTTCTATTCCTCTTTCTTAATTAATTAGATATAAATACAGGATAGGGAGGAGAGTAAATCTTATTACTTTTTATATAGTAGTATGTCTACCTTACCTTTTTTAGAGCATCCCCTAGCAGGCTTAGCTAGAGCTAGGAATTTATACCTAAGGCTACCTTACTATTATTTAATATAATAGATAGCTATATTAATAAGTAAGGCCTAGAGGGTGCTAAGCTTAGATAACTATAAAGAGACACTATTAACTATATAGCTAAGATTAAATAACTCTATAAAAATATAGAAATTATAGTAATAGAGTAATAATACCTAATATAAGAGCTTGAATTTATATAGGAGGCTATATAGATGGAGGCTGTTAAAAGAGAGCACCTTTAGGAGGTAGCTAAATTAATATTAAAAAAGCAGGCTATAACTATTAAATAGCTATAGGCATAACTTAAGGAGCAAGCCACCACTTATAAATACCTAAAGGATATTACAGATAGATAGGAATAGTAGTAGGAGAATTTATAGTTAGCTATAACTACTAGCCAGGAATAGATACAGGATGTCACGTGCCAAACCTCCAGCAAGCCACTAGCGCGGGCTAGTGCTTTGCTTAGATAATAGTTTCACTAAACACTACGCACATAAAGTAGAATAGGGGTGAATAAATAGCTTAAGAGAAGGTAAGTAGTTTATTCTAATTATAGTAATATATATATTTTCCTTAGTAAATCTATACTCTCTAAAAATATATAATTATAGTAGTAACTTATAGCCTAGTTAATAATACTATACTAGCTAGGAATCTTATTAAGTAGTTAACCTCTAGCCTACTTATAGTTTAAACTACTTCTACTATAGTTATTAGTTATAATTACTAGATAATATGCTAATTAATAAAATAGTACTATAGGACCTAATAGGTTAATAGAGCCTTACCTAATTACTAATCTAGAGGTAGCTTTAGGTAATATAACTCCTTTACTAATAAGGAGCCCCCTTAGTAATACTCCCTCTATAGCCTAAAGCACTAGTAAATTAGGTATTATAGACTAGAATATATTAAACTTAATATAAAGTAGTAATAGGAACCCTATATATAATTAAAATAATAAGAATCTACTACTATCTAATATCTATAACCTACTAATAATAGTACTTAACTAGGCCTTACTTATATAGCTTATATAAAGCCTATAAACTATATTAGTCTAATATAAAGAAGAACCTAAAGGGCTTAAACTTACTAATCTAGTTATCTAGGATAGTAAGGGAGCCTATACTAGTTTAAAACTAAAGATATTTCTATAAGACCTTACTAATTATTTTATAGTGAAATACTAGGTATTTAATAATAATATAAAGAAGATCCTATATACCACCTTATAACTAGATATAGAGGTTAAGAATACTTAGAGGGATAGATATCCTAAAGATTATAAATCTAGCTATATAGAATTTAAGGTATTCCTATAGGACTATATTAAGCTATATAGGGATTACTAGTAAACTATTATCTACTAACTCCTATAGCTAGAATATAAGAAGTTAGTTTAAGCCTTCTTTATAGATATCTAAGAGCTATAGAATATTATTAACCCTTACCTAGATATAGAGTAGTTCTAGGTCTGAATTATAGTTAAAAAGATAAAAATAAACCTAAAGATAGAGGTCTAGTATACCCCTAGCTATAATTAATCTTTAAAGCACCTTAAATAGCTTACTACTTAATAAGAAAAGATTTATTAACTAGAAAAGTATAATATAGCCTAGCTAACTACCTACTAAAAAGAGGATAACTACTACCCCTAGTAAGAGAAGTTAAATAGACTAGTTAAGTAGAAGTACTAAGATAATAGCTTAATAGGCTTAGTAAGCCTAACCTACTTAAATAAGTTATAGGGATAATAGAATAATTAATATACTAAGAAAAAGCTAGATATATACTATAGACTATCTAGCTAGAAAGAGTAGCTTTTAAAGGAGGGATACTATTTTATTTATAAGAAGAAGGGATACCTTATAGTAAAATACCCTAAAAAAAGGGACTAGAGGATAATACCTACCCCTAAGAAAGCCCTTATAATATAATAAGAATTTAAGCCCTAGGAGATTAATATCTTATAGTATACTAAAGGACTACTAATACCTTCTATACTAGCTAATATTAAGGTAAAAATTAAGGGGATAGAGGTATCTGCTAAGGCACTTATAGATTCTAGGGCTAGACCTAACTATACCTTATATTAATTTATAATACAGAATAGCTATTAATTTAACTAAGATATAATATTACCCCCTATAGAGCTTACTAATAGAATAAAGATAAAGATCTATAGTAAGCCTCTCCTAGAGGTAATAGTAATAGATTAAGAAGTAATAAGTTAAATATATTAGATTCTCTTTAAGGTAACTAATATTATAAGATATAACCTAGTACTAGGATATAGCTAGCTCTAATATATAGACCCTAATATTAACTAGAGGTTAAGCTACTAGTATTACTATAGTACCCTACTAGAGATTAATATACTAGAACCTAAGGAATTTATCTAAAAGTATAAGAATTAAGATACTTACCTTCTTATAATTAAGGAAGTTTATCCTAAGGTAATTAATCCTATGATACTACCTTAATATTAAGAATATATAAAGGTATTCTTAGAAAAGGAGGCTAGTACTTTATTATTAGACTATACTATCTATGCTATATAGCTTATTAATAAGAAAATACTACTATATAGACTACTATATCTAATATCCTAAATAGAACTAGAGGCCCTGTGTAAATATCTTAATAAAATACTAAAGAAAGGGTAGATCTAGGAATCTTTAGGGCCTATAGTAGCCCTAATCCTCTTTATAAAGAAGTAGGATAGAGGCCTATATCTCTATATTAATTATTAGGGGCTGAATATAGTTATTATTAAGAATTAATATCTACTGCCCTAAATTAATAAGCTTATAGATAGGATATTAGATGCTAAACTCTTTACTAAGCTAGATTTATAGGATATATATTATTATATTTATATCTAGTAAGGTAATGAGTAGAAGATAGTATTCTATATATAATATAGTTAGTTTAAATACTTAGTTATACTATTCAGACTAACTAATATCCTAGTAACTTTCTAAGCCTATATTAATAAGATAATACATAGTATTCTAGATAAATTCTATATTATATACCTAGATAATATCCTTATCTACTTAGATACTAAGGAAGAGTATAAGCACTATATTAAGGAGGTGCTCTAGTATTTAGCTAGTATAAACCTATATACTAAGCTATTAAAATATAAGTTTTATAGAACTAAGGTTAAGTTCCTTAGCTTCTTAGTAGGTAAGAATAATATCTATATAGACCTAACTTACCTAAGTACTATTAGTAAGTAGCTAGTGCCTTACTTATTCTATAATATCTAGATATTCCTAGGTTTTACTAGATTCTTCTAAAGATTTATATATATATTTTCTTAAATTATAATCCTATTAATAAACCTCCTAAAAGATATAAAGAATAGCTATAAGACTAGGCTATTTATCTAGATAGAGAAGGCCTAGAGGGCTTTTAAAGAACTAAAAAATATATTTATAGACCTACTAATTCTTACCTATTTTAACCTAGAGAAATAGATCCTATTAGTTATTAATATATTAGGATTTATAATTACTAGGATTCTCTTACAGCCTAAGAGTAATATACTAGAGATATAAACTAGTTAAGAATAGTATCCTATTATATTTTACTCCTAAAAGCTTAATAAAGCTAAATAAAGATATAAGATCTATAACTAAGAGTTACTTATAATTATAGAGTACTTTAAGCACTAGAGATACTACCTAGAGGGTAGTTAATAACCTATATAGATCTAGATAGACTATATAAATCTAACCTACTTCTTTATAATAAAGACTTTAAATACTAGGTAGGCCTGCTAGGCTAAGCTACTTATAGTATATAATTTTATAATTAAATATAGACTAGGGCAGCTAAACCTTATAGATATACTATTAAGATATTAGGACTATAAGTCTACTAAGAATAAAGAGACCTAAGCTAGCCTTTTACTAATACTTTAGAGGAAGTTAAAGCTAGGCTTATAGATAAACTAGAATAGTACTAGTAACCCTAGTATTAATACTATTCTAGTAGGATTAGAAGGTCTAGAACTTCTAATCTTAAGACTACTAGTAATAGAGGCTACTAGTACTAAGGTTACCTAGGACTTACTAATAGCTAGTCTAAAGGATATTATCTAGAAACTATAGCATAGGGATACCTATATATAGTAGGTTTCTAAGCAGCTAAGAAAGACCTTAGACTATACTTAGGAGAAGGACTAGTAAATTAATAATAAGGGACTCCTATAATTTAGAGATATTATATATATACCTACTAGTGCTGCAGTAAAGCAAGAGCTTTTATAGGTATACTATAATAATCTATATATTAGATATCTAGGGGTTAAGAAGACTATAGCCTTACTCTAATATAAATTTTACTAAGAAAGAATAAGATATAATATTAAAGAGTATATCTATATATATATAGTATATTAGAAGACTAAGATATCTTAGCACCTTACTATAAAAAAGCTTATATTACTACCTATACTAAAAGAACTATAGAGTAATTTATTAATAGACTTCATTACTTCCCTACTACTATTATTATACTAATATAATATTTATAATATGGTGCTAGTAGTAGTAGATTAATATACTAAGATAACTAAATATATCCTAACCTAAAAGATAGTTACTACTAATAAGCTTACTAATATATTCTAAGAGAAAGTTATCCTATAGCATAGAGTATCTAAGAGCTTAGTAACTAATAAAGACTTACTATTTATAAGCTAATTCTAGACTAATTTTTATAGTACCCTAAGAATTAAGAAATAGATAAGTACTATATTTTATCTATAAATAGATAGCTAAATAGAATAGTAGAATTAGATATTAGAGGTATACCTCTAGCTATTTATTAATTATTAGTAAGATAATTAGGTAATATAGTTACTAATAACTAAATTCACCTATAATCATGCACCCTATATATCTACTAAAATATTACTATTTAAAGCTACCTATAGCTATAACCTAGTATTACCCTAGCTTACTAATATTAATGCTAATATAATAGTAGTAGTAGTTAAGGAATACCTTATAATAATAAAGAAACTATATAAGTAACTAGAGAGATATCTAGCTATTACCTAGGAAATATAAGCTAAGTACTATAATAAAAAATATAAGGATATTTCCTTCTTTATTAGTAAAAAGGTTCTACTCTCCCTAAAAAATCTAAAAATATAGTATCCATATAAGAAGCTAGATAATTAATATAAGGGATTATTTAAGATTATTATTATTATTAATAAGTAAGTATATATACTACACCTTCCTAAAATATATAGCTAAATCTATCCTACCTTCTATATATTACTACTAAAGAGGTAGTACCCCTATAATATAATTAATATAGTAGAGGAACCCTAGCCTCTTAATATTAAGGGGGTAGAGGAATAGGAAGTTAAAGATATACTAGATAAATAAACTTAATATAGAAAGATATAGTTCCTAGTTAAATAGAAGGGGTTCCTAGAATATAAGAATTTATAGGAACTAGAAGAGAACCTATAAAATATTATAGATATAGTAAATATATATTATTAGTATATAGGATAGGCTGTAGAATAGCCCTATTAAAGAAGAGGAAGGAGATAGCCTTTTTTCTAAAGGGTTTTTACTATCTACTACCTACTATCTATTATCTTAATAGTATAAACCTTCCTCTATTTTCCTATAAGATTTTAAAGATTTAATAAGAATATATCTATAACTATAGCATACTAGGTAATAACTTAATTTATAGAAGTAATATTAGATTAGTAGTAGCTTTATTCTTAGCTAAGATATAGGAATATTAATTATTTATTATATCCTTATATACTATTACTTTTACCTCCTCCTTCTCTAGAGATAGGATAGGCAGCCCTACTATAATATTAATAGTACTAAGAAGTTAAAAAATATTATAATTAAGTAACTATAATAAATATAGTATCTTCTTATTCTTTAGAAATCTAATAATAATCTTTAGCTCCTTATTAAATAATTAGATAGCTATCTTATTATAATTAGCTAGAGCTATTATAATAAAGATAGCTATCTAGTATCTTAACTATAGAGGGATCTTTAGGTAGGGTTTACCTAGCTTTTAATACCTATAGTACTTCTAGAAGGAGGTATTACAGAGATACTTATACTTACCCCCCTTATATATAGCATCTTTAAAGTACTATTAGTAGGGCAGATCTAGTAGGAGCTTAGGGGCCTAGATATAGGGTAAGAGTAGTAGAAGGACCCTAAGGGGGGGTATAGCACTAAGTAGTAAACCACCTAAAAGACTTACTAGTAGTAAGCTAGCTAGTAGTAGACTAGCAGGTATAGGAGATATAGTAGGTAGGCTCTTAATAGATAAAGTAATAGGTAAGGGGGTAGTAATAGGACTTATAATAAATAGACTAATAGATAAATATAGGCTCTAAGATAAGAATATAATACTAAGTAGAAGGCTTAATAGTGACCCTAGAGGGGGAGAGTTAGGGGGCTAGGAAATAATAGACTCCTTATCCTTAGATAAGGACTTAGAAGACTTAATAATATAGAGAAGATAATAGGTATTTAAAATAATAAGAGGGTTATCTAATAACTTACTAGATTAGTAACTATAATATAATACTAATAAGCTAGGAACTTAAAAAAGATATTTATAGAGGTAGATAGAGTAGGAGAAGTACCTATCTATAGATACTTCTAGGAGGTAGAGGCTACCAGGGTTTAATAATATTTAATAGATATTTTCTATAAGTCTTAGTAATATTAAGATATTATTCTTCTAGTAAGTCTTATTATAAAAAATAGTAAATAGTAGATAGTATAATTAAAAAATAGAACTTTCTAACTCTAAAAATCTATATATATAAGAGGGGGGAACTTAGTAATATTTAAGCCTATAGTAAAGTAATATTATAAATAAGTAATATCTCCTTACTATTATTAAGACTTAAAGAAATCTTATTATTAAGTCTAAGTTAATAGAACCTTAATAGAGGTAAGATATTAACTTAATAATCTTTAATAGTATAATTAAGCTATTATAATAACTAATAGTATCTAGCTAATTACTAAAGACTTACTAGACCTATATTATTAATCTTTAGTAAATTCTAATTAATAAATAATAAAATTAGTATTAGACTATATTCTATAAAGGGCTTTAATAAATATAAGAAATAGCTATAGATAGAGTATTATAGTTAATAGATACTTTAGGACTAGAGTAGTTTAGGATAAACCTTTCCTAAAGGAGGGAGTAAGTTATTATATATTAAATCTCTAGTAAGCTACTAGTATAGGCTAGTACTTTATTTAGATAATAGTTTTACTAAATACTATATATATAAAGTAGAATAGGGGTAAATAAATAGCTTAAGGAAAGGTAAGTAGTTTATTCTAATTATAGTAATATATATATTTTCTTTAGTAAATCTATACTCTTTAAAAATATATAATCATAGCAGTAACTTATAGCCTAGTTAATAATACCATGCTAGCCAGGAATCTCATCAAGCAGTCAACCTCCGGCCTGCTTACACAGGAAATAGAAAGATAACTATAAGAAGAAACTATACAGGCTATAGAGCAGCATAATCTATAGTAGTAAGCTAAAGCAGGAGTAAGTAAGAGGGATTTAGAGATTAAAAATTTAAGGGATTAACTAGAGGGCTAGAAGACTACTTATATATATCTCTAGTAAGAGCAAGCAGCTAAGCTAGACAAACTATACAGAGAACTAGCTAAGAAAGCCTTAGAAAATAGGTAAATTAAAGTTAAGGCTAAATAGAGAATCATAATACTAAACATTAAACTCTAATAGTCCTAGTTAGTAGCTAAAGAAAGATCTACCTAGCATATATATATATAAGAAGCAGACATAGTACATATAGAACTATCTATAGAGATTTAGATATTATGTAAGTAATATGCTGCAGAGTATAAGTAACTATAGGAAGCTATTATAGAATATAAAACCAAGAATAAATAACTTTAAATTATTATGGAGAAGGCTTCTAGCTATATATATGATAGACTGGTACTACCATTAATTCTATATAATAATATACCTAGGCCTAGTAAACCCATCACTATCATACTAATATTATTTAAAGAAAATTCTTAGAAAAGATTAAGGACTATAAAGCTTTTAATATTAGACCTTAGTAACTTATAGTAGTTTTTATATTAATAGAAGACTAAATACCTTTAAGATAACCCCTCTTAGGTATTATAATTTTATAACATGGACTTTAGAAGCATATTAATAGGTATATACCTAAGAGCAGTAACTAAGGACTATATAGTTCTTATAAGCATAGAGGATCTATCTAATACTAATGAACAGCACACAGCTATAAGGTAAATACTAGATATAACTTATTAGAATCTAGAGGTAGAAGAGCTACCTCTAGATATAGGTCAGAGCATGGTAATACCTGATAATAGAAGGGAGGGTCCTTTAACAGCAACCCCCAATACTATAGAGACTAAGGCAGAGAAGCCAGAGAAGAAGAGAGCATACTAAAAGAAGACAACTTAAGGACCTATCTTTTATTATTATATAATTAAAAATACCAAATGAAACTTGCAGTATAAAGTTTATATAATAAAACTTAAGGATCCAAATACCTATCTGCTGCCACTACTTGGACATGTAACACCATGTTCTATCATATAACCTATCCTGTAACTTTTTTCTCTATAGGTGATTATAGCCAATAGGCTTTGCATACTATCTTTATTAACAAACTAGCTATACCACAGGCTTTATATACCCATGCAATGAACAGATAGTTAGACCCTAGTATACTTTATTCTCCTACTCAAGCCCTGCCTCTGAGGTTTGCAACACAGTATACTCTTATAGTTTTTAGGAGTTAGTGTCTTACCACCAGTCAAGCACTAGGTGCTTAGAGAGTAGTTTCTTACTACTACTTAGTTAAAGCTAAGAACAACCATGCTTCTGTGACGCCATAGTTAGGGGCTATATTTACCATAAACCATAGGCTTTCCAGTACAAGCCATGAAATATAGCTCCCAGCATCACACAAACATTTATTTAAGAGTCTAAAATGCCTTCCCTCCTTCATATAAGATCACCTCTGTTCTAAGTTTCTTTTAACTATAGGTTCAGTCTTTATTCTCTAACCCTAAACTACCTCAGGAAAACAATTTCTATTTATCAGATCACAGTTTATAAAAATAACTTCCAAAGATAATATCGCGCTACAAGTTGCCCCTACTGATCCTGTGGTCTCTGTCTCTACCACTTCAGCAACCATGCCACTAGTTATTGCCTATGGATTCACTGGTAATATGACTACCAGGACTACAGCCTCTGGCATGCCTCCTAGTGTCCCTGGTGGCATGACTGTTGGAGCTACACCCTCTGGTGTTACTCCCGGCATCTCTGCACAGCCTGGCGTACCTCCTAGTGTCCCTGGTGGCATGACTGTTGGAGCTACACCTTCTAGTATTCCTCCGGGCGTATCTACACAACCTGGCGTATCTCCTAGTGTCCCTGGTGGCATGACTGTTAGAGCTACACCTTCTGGTGTTGCTCCTGGTATCTCTGCACAGCCTGGTGTACCTCCCAGTGTCCCTAGTGGCATGACTGCTGGAGCTACACCTTCTAGTATTCCTCCCAGTGTCTCTGCTAGTAATAACTCTGGAGCCGCACAGCCTGGTATATCTCCTAATGGCCCCAGTAGCATGGCTGTTGGGGCAATATCCTCTGGTATCCCTCCTGTCCCTACCACAGCTCCTCTAGTCTCTACATCTTTATATATTCCTGGCAGTACAACTTCTGGAGCAACTACTGTCAGTCCCCTAAACCTACAAACCACTTTTGTCACAAATAACATTCCTTTTAATAATGAGGGCTAATTCCAACAGTCTAATAGTGCAGCCAAATACACTAATAACTCTAGGGTTGATTCTGATAATGACTCTGAAGACTAGATTATGAAGGAAGTTGGCAACAATCACAAATTGAAACTTTCTAAGGAAAATCAAAAAAATCTATTAGAAGGCATAGCAGAATGCAGTAATCTAGATATATTAGTTATAAAATTAGAAGCCCTACTACCAGAGGGTAAAAGAATGTCTCTACAGCAACTTTAGGAGATTTTAATACTAAGCAGATGGGGGCCTGAATATTAGGAAAAAGCACTTTCAGCATAAAATAGTATACTCTCATCATCTATCAGAAGGCAAGCACTAACATTAAGCAGATATACAGAAAGCTATTAGTGCTGGGAAGAACCCTAACTAGGAGCACCACCACAGCAGATCAGGTATAGCAGCCACCCAAGTTCCAAAGCTGCACCCATTCCATAAGGAAGCATATAAGGAAGCAACTTAATATCTGCACATGATTGCTCATATTATGATGCATAGCCCAGAACAAGGGGACATAATATTACAGGCAGAGGCTGCTCTTAGGGGCATAAATGCAAAAATAATGCATTTAAATCAACAGAGTGGACTTGATACACAGACTAGGATAATTAACTTAGACTCAGTAGGGGCACTTTAGCACGCCATAAATAGTATAACTAGCACAGAAGTAAAATAAGCTAGTAAGAGAAGTCTAAAGAGCTTTTATAATCTTTAAGGTTACCCACATATATGGTGGGTGTTCCCTCCAAAGTATAAGGAGTCTCTTCTAACACAGTCTATTCCATCATAGTCTATTCCATCACAGTCTATTCTATCGCAGTCTGTTCCATCACAGTCTGTTCTATCATAATCTGTTCCATCACAGTCTGTTCCATTGCAGTCTGTTCCACTGCAGTCTGTTCTACCACAGTTAACAGCTAATAGGCAATTCCAGTATGCAACAGGGGCATAAAAAGTGATAGCATTAGCTCCACAAATAATCAGACAGGCTATCAAACCTAGTAAAACATCTACTAGCAAAAAGATCTATTTCATTCAAAAGCTTGGCAAGAACCATGCCCAGTTTATAGTGGAATCCTCAGACCAAACTAGGCGCCTAGTTAAAAGTTCTAATACTAGAGGTTTTGTTGCTATTAAAGGTACAAGGCAAGCAGGAGTACTAGAGATAACCAGAAAGGAAATAGACATCCTAGCACTCCACAGTTACATATAAAGCAGTAGTATTTATAGTCTAACTTTTATAGTAGTTAGTGAATGGGATCTAACCCAGAAGAGGCTTCCCTTTATAGTTATAGGGTTCTACTATTCAGAAAATAAGCACATGCAGGCAACCCATAATGCTATTTCTAAGTCTAATCTAGGCAAGATTTTATCACTAAGGGAGGCTGAACAACTAATTATAGAAGGAATAGTGGGCCACCAGAGGATGTCCCTGCAGGAGGCTTTGAGCAGCTAAGTAACTATGGACCCATGGCAAAGCCAAGCCCCATACCTACATAGCATGGGGCAGATGCAGCAGCCTTATCTCTCACATCCATAGTTACTATCTCACCAACAGTATGGCTTCAATCCACACCCAAATCTATAGCAGAATTACTTTCCCTAGCAGTTAGTTCCCTACATTTAGCAGCCTGTAATAAACTTACAGCCTGTCCAGCAGCAACCTTACTTTCCTCACAACCATATAATCAACCAGCAGGCCTTCCCCCAGGGAGCTCCTATAATTCCTTAGTAGCAACAGTATTACCAGCAGCAGCCCCCAGCTTAAGTAACACTTAGGATCTTACCTAATGTTCAACCCCATTTTCACTCATACAACAGTGACAGTGAGGAGCTTTAAGATACTTATTTATAATTAATCTTTCTACTTCTTTATCATGCACTTAGCAGTTTCTGAACCTGCTTAACTAGCCCTGTCTTTATATATATAAATTCATCTATCTTCTTTTCTTTACCACCATACTAACAGCCTTCTCACAGTGCACCTAGTTACTTAGACATTTCCACCATAACAGCCAATATCAAGGTGCAAGAACTTTCTTATTTATATCTAGAGATAGGGTAGCAAATCAAATCTCCATTCTTTATCTACTTATCTACTGTAATTATATAATTCTAAATACAATCATAAGTGCCACTGGATTCTCCTTACTAATAAAGACTTCCTATAGATGCCTTCATTTTCCATTCAAAGTATCCAATAATACAGGATCATTGTTCTATATAGGAGGAGTATATCAGATAAAAACCATGCAACCAGACTGGGAAAACTGTGGTATACACATAAAGTGGCCCTCGGCCACAATCCATGGCCCTAGTCTACTATTTCATGCTCACGCCCCCCCACCCCAATGTTAACTAATTTAGCTCCATAATTTGTACTTCCTCAATGCAAAACCACCCATCAAAAAGTACAAAGCTGCACCATAAATAGAGTCAAGTATTCACCCACAAACCAGGTCACCTTTTTCTATTAACCACTCCATTACTACATTCAGCAAGTCTCCAGCTATTAAGACACCATCTAGCAACAGTCTAGGGCCCTTTTCAAGGTTATTCTACACCCCTAAAGCCATCCTCAACCAGTAGCTAGGCTGGCCGCGTGGGAGGGAATTCCCATGGGAAATTCCCTCCCTTTGGGAAATGGGAGTCCCTAGTAAATTTCCCTTCCCATTTTGGGATTCCCATGGGATTTCCCATTCTTATCTAATGGGATAGGGCTCCCATATCCTATAA